>BMAW01082881.1:10091-31008 GCA_019974015.1 Nephila pilipes | reverse complement strand
CACACACACACACACACACACATATATATATATATATATGTATACATTTATATAAAATATTATATTTTTTATAAATGTTAATGCAATGGTACTTGTAAATGTATTACAATTTTAAACATAAAAAAAAACAGATCAATTAGCGATCCTTAAGATCAAATTCATATATTTGCGTAAGTGATAGACTGCATGGAAAACAAATGCCATACAAAATGGAAGGACTACTTAAATATAGTGCATTCCGCTTGCACTTTCATTTCCAAAACAAGACGAATAGTATGTGTCCTATCAATATCAATATCCATCACCCAGACTATCCTGATGTAATACTTTTTTTCATTGCCTCGCATCACATATCTTTGCTAAATGAGCTATTGACACAAGTTATGAAGCAAAGGTGTCAGATTCTTCTTTTCGTAATTAAATAATAAGAGATCCTGTCTCTTTCTCTCTCCCTCCTTTTGCCACTATCCTGGGACTATCCCTCTGGCTCCCTGCAAGAGACACTACCACCACCTAATGAAGTTAAGACAGATAATATCTTATGAAAATACTTCCTTAACTTAATAAGGAATGTTTAACCTTGCTCTGATAGAAATATATAAGAAGGTAGTTTTTATTACTGATTCTCACATTAAAAACACTTTTTCCCCTTTTAATTTTTAGTAGCATCCTTGAAATAAATGCTTTCGATACCAGTTTATTATTATTTTTTTGCTTCAAGTTCATTCACTGAATAGTAGAAATTTGTAGAACATAATTTAAACGTATATATAATTTTGAGATATTTCTGACATTTTGTATTATTAATAGTCTAATTTAAAATATTATAAAACGTTGAAATTTCTTATATTTTAATTTTGTACTAATGATGATTTTAAACTGACTACAAGTAACTACTTCCTATCTATTTTGCATGAGTTTTGTTAAAACTGTGTGAATATTTTTATATTTTGAAATTTTTTAAGCAGAAATAATAAAATTGGAGGAAAATGTAAGTTTTCCAGCAAGATGTTTACTGAATGTAACATTTTAAAAACACACAGAAAATGTATAACTTATTAAAAAAAAAAACACTTTTGAGTATACATAGTTTAATTTAGGACCAGCCCTTTTAAGCTAGAAAATATTTTTTGAGTGAAATGTTTGGTGATATTTAATAATGCGAAAGACCCAATCATAACAAAGCCATTTTCACAGTATACCATACCGTAGCATAGTATGAATTTTGTATGAGTGTATAATATATGTGGAAATATTCTGAATGTTAAACAAACCACGGTAAATAAATAACATTGCAGCGTTGTAAAATTTCTTATCGTGTACATATTGTTTGTAAAGATACACACAAAAACTTCTGAGTAATTACTGACATTTAACACAGGTTAAATGATTATAATATTATGATATAATCATATCTCACAGAGAATAACAAATGCTATTAGGATGTGGTTATAAACAATAAATTTTTCGTCTCAGTATATATTCAACAAGTATAATAAATTATAATTATATAACAATTTAACCTTTTTTGTATGATTTTACAATTATACTAATGTACATATATTTAAATAGTTTTCAACACGTATTTCTTTGTAAGGTATAAGAAATCCTTCATTTACCTTAAAAATTTAAGCAAAATTTATTTTTGTGAAAGGTGCACTGATCAAAATATATATTTCTACTCATTTTACTTCAGATGACCTTCAAAATTCCGCTTGGCAGAGTCCCAAAAGAAGGAAGTGGTAGAAAGAGATTTGATAACTATGCTTTTGAATCTTTTTGATCAATAGTATTATCGCTTATTAATTTTTACTCAGTATCTTATAAATATCTTCATGTGATGCAATGCATCATTCCACACAAATAACTAGTGACATCGTAATTGTTATAACTGTAATCTTAAGTTAATAGTAATGTAGCTAAAAATAAAATTAATACTTTCAAGATGAATTTGAAAATGAAAGCAAGTATCAGAATTTTCTTAGGAAATGTTGAAACATGTATTAAACAGATCCGTCTCAGTGTCGTTTGAAAATAACTTTTAATATGGAAAAACAACGTAAAAAATACTATTAATTTACATAAAAATCACTTAAAGGTACAAAACAAATTTTGCCTTAAATTTGTGTAGCATTGATACTTTTTTTAAGCAATAATTACTTATTAGCATCATTTACTTAGAGTTGTTAGACAATAATGCATTCATTTCGTATTGAAGATTTTGAATAGTAAAATACAACATAAAACATTTCAATTTTTAAAAAAATGAAATTGTATTTATTAATAACTTCTAACGAAATTCCTAATTTACAATCAACAAATATCGAAGCTTTAGTCTTAAGTGAATAAAGAGTGTAATCTAGACCCTAGTTTGAAGCTATTGCTTTCCTAAGAAAAATATAATTCTTTTGAGTTAATGTCTCAAATACACAAATGTTATTACATTTTCCAAAGTTTCTGCAAAGTTTTGCAATGTTTGATAAAAAAGAAGATAGAATTTGAAAAGTATTTCAAAAGTACTTAATTCACGTTTACTTATGATATATGCATTTTATTATGTTTGAAAATTTTACCTAAGTATTTCATATTGAAACTGATAATGAAAGAGTTTTCAAAAAGAACTTTTTCCATTACAGTTGTAAGAATAGTGAAGATTTAAATATTTATTTTTATCTCTTTTTCTTCATGAATTAAATAATTTTTAGAAGCAAGTGAATAAGCCGAAGAGAAATGACATACATATATATTAAATCTCTCTCTTTGAACTCTGAGTTTTAAATTAATTAAATTAGTGGTACTTAAATTGATTAAATGAATGATGTAAATGTACTTAGTAAATTTTCATGAAATACATTAACACATTTTAAAAATGTATAGCCAATAAATTCAATGAGTTAAACATTTTTATTGAAATATTTAGTAATAAACAGAAAGTATCTTATTAGAATTTCTCTCAAAAGGACATAATTTTAAATATTTTACTGCATTAAAATATTAAAATAAATGGAATTCATTAGCATCGGTGTTATCAGCTTAATAGTGAGAAAGAATGAATTCATCAGACACTTTTTTGTTTTTCTAATAACTTTATCTATCAGTAAAAAGAACCTAACATTTTAATCATATGACACACACATGGAAATTTTATATTCTCTTGCTAGTTTCTGAATTAACTATTTCATATTTATTTCTACTGTGTAATTATTATATTTAATTTATATCTTTATCATATTTATTTTTCATTCATTAATTGTCTCATGAGAGTGAAGATATATGAAAGGTATTTTCAATGTACTTATTTTAATACAGATAAATTATTCCTTTAAAAGGAGAACATTAATTTTGTTCCCATTGTGCTGCATGAATACGTGAAAACTGATGATAAATTATAAGATGTATTAAAAGTTAATGATCTTAAGTATTTACAGTATAAAATCGCTTTTTACTTAACGCATAATCAGTTATGTTTCTCTAATTGTAAGTAGAATTGGCAGAATTTAAGATCAGAACATTTTCAGTGTTAAACATAAATATATACTGCTATGAACTACTCTTAATGGTAAAAGGTTGGCAAGGTGTAGAGTAGCCATAGGGTACTGAGAGATTAGTGTGAATGTTTGGATTGGCTAGGGACGAATATCAATTCATTTTGAGTTTGAATCCCATGTGCCGTATTTTGAGGAACATTATTGCCATTGTGAATATTTATGTGATCGGTATTTTCTCATGTGAGATAAAATATTCCTGACTCTATAGCACTAGTTTAGACTTAGGTTTAATTTCAAATTATGGTTGCTGCATTTGTTTGAAAAATGACTGTATGTAAGCAATATAATTATTTATCCCAATTTTACCTCTCTCTTATAATTTTTAAGTGTTTATTTCAACTGATTTGTAGAAACATTATTTTTCTTCACCTCATTTTAAATGTTAACAATGAGTGAGGATGTTGAAAAATGTTTTTCATTTTTTTGGTAAGTGTTTTGATTTGGTTTATAATAATACATCTCATAAATGTTTGATATTAACAGTATATTACTTTCTCCTTCCTTGTACCATACCATCCTCCTTAATAATATAATTAGTTTTAATTATAATAGATAACAGTTACACGAGCCAGATATTACTTTTAAGCGAAGTATTTTTAACGAATCATACATATTTAGATGGTCATATTATAAACAAAATATTAATTGGTATTAAATTGCAAACATTACGAAATCATGTAATCTTAATATACCAGAATTACATTCATCAGAAATGTGAAGATATATTTAGAAAATCTTACATTTTTTTTCTAATTTTCGTAATAGTTCAAGAGCAATCAGTAAAACATTAAATAATATTGATAAACACTTATGAATTTTATGAATTGTTTCGCAACATTTAGATATTTTTATGTAAATTTTCTGCTTAACTGAAACTAAAGTAGATCAAAATATTTTAATATTATTTACAAAACAATATACTAGTCATTGGTTTCGAATAATAGTATACTTAGGAATTTGGAAAATATGTAAAAAACTCCCTTGAAACTCCCATTTGAACA
The DNA here is from genome assembly GCA_019974015.1 of Nephila pilipes. Lineage (NCBI taxonomy): Eukaryota > Metazoa > Arthropoda > Arachnida > Araneae > Nephilidae > Nephila > Nephila pilipes. The sequence goes on along the minus strand of BMAW01082881.1, from coordinate 26,459 downwards.
AAATTTGTAATACAATACATTACGTTTCCAAATGAGTTTCATATTCTTTTTTAAAACACTTTGAAAAAAAATAGCCATAAAATACTCATTGAACCATTTATTATTACAGTTAAATAAATAACTGACCATCTACTTAATTGTTTAAAGGAATCTTATAATATAATGAGAGATGGTTTTTCTTATATTTGAATATGCGTGTGAAATATTTTCTGAAATTGCTTAGATGTTTCCTGAAAACACTTGGTCTTTGATAAATGCATGACTCCAATTTTTTTTTAAAAAATTTCATAATGAAACTATCATCATACAATCACAAATATACAATTAATATCTCATTTTTTATGTACTGAAAAATTCTTTACAGTAAAATATTTAGAAAAATGTAAAATTACATTTATTTCGGCGTATTAGTTAAAAAGTTCCAACATAATACTCATGAAGTAAATTATTGCCGCTACTTATTTTATAAGCTGTAATGAGTAAGTCTTATTTATGAAAAGATCATGAGTTCAAGGGTGATCCACACATTAAAATGCAATTGGTGATGCTATTATAAGCTCTTCATTTAACAAATTTCGAACAATGAAATCCAAATAAAAATCACTTTTCAGAAAACAGTAATGGTAATTTGATTGTTTCTATCAAATAAAAACAAAATGTTCTTGTTACTTTGAAATTTTAGAAAAAAAAATAAATCCACTCGGAAAAGAGCACAGAATATATTATTTTGGTTTTCAAGAATGTATAATTAATTTGCTTGAATAAAAAAGGCCATTTCTTTAAAAAAAAGTAGTTTTTAAATGAAGAGCAAGTAAATATTGGAAAGATATACCAAATTGCATGATCCCGCCTTCGTAATGGGAATCGAGAAATAAAGTACCTGACAAAAATAACTTGAGATGCCTTATTTCGAAAATTAGAGAAATAAATCAAATGGAGGGTAATATTTTCTGAGCAATATCTCTAGGGTCAGACAATACAAACTCAAAACGTTTATTAACTTATTATTCTTGGGGTGAAGGAATTTTAAATTTAATGCGCCGTTTTTCACTGAGATTACGAAGTTTCTTTTTCGTTTTTTCCTCTTTTTCTCTTTTCTATTTTTTTTTTATTTTGGAGGAGGGGGAATTATTCGAAATAAGATAATGATTTTGTAATCCCTTTTATTGAATATGGAGAATAGTAGAAAGGAGACAAAATAATAGTTTCAGAGGGAAACAGCGATTTCCTAAAAATTGTTTTTCGCCGGAAAAAATAAGAAAAACTTGATTTTGTTTCTTTTACAATGGTCGCAATTTCAAAGTTGATTGTGATGAGTAGAATTTACCGCTTTAATAGAGACAGACTTGTTCTTATCTTTAAAAAAAGGAAGGTTATTTTTTTGTATGTGCTTTCTTTCTTTTTCTGTAATTAATGAACTGATGTTAAGACTGCGAAGCGATGTATAAAAAAGAAGTACAATGGCGTCTTTTTTTTACAAAAAATCTAAACTCTCTGAGAATTTAAAAATGAAGATTAAAAAAAAAAAGATTTTGATCAATTTGCCGCTTGGTCGAAGAAAGTTTTCAAACACATTTTTTTTTCTTCCTCCTCCTTCCAAAAATGAAGGAATGAGAACATTTTAAGTAGTCTTCGTACTTCTCTTTCTTTTAGACAAAATACAATTACCGACAACAAAAATTTTTATTAGAAGCAAAAGGAAAAAATTAGCAGCAGTGTGCATTTGACGTTTCCCTCTCGGTCTTTTTTTACAAAAAAGTCCTTAAATAAAATGGAAAATACGCAAGAAATACTTGTGGTTTAGCTTTGCTTAAAAAAATTCAAAATGTAATTTAAAGTTGAGAATGATGTCAAAAAAAAAAAATAATTTAAATGCGTAGAAATTATCTGTGCAGACGCCAAATATTCGTTTCCTTTGAATAAAGCGAAATCCATTATGCTTAACAAGAAAAAGTTTGTGGATTCTAGTGAGAGTATTTATCTACTGAAATAGCGAGTGTTATGTGTACTAGAATTGTAATAATAGTTTGTTTTAAAAATATGCAGATTCTAATTTAAATTTAAAAAAATTCTAAATCATGCTAAGCTCAGCTAAAGTTTGTCCGTTTCATAAGAATTGAATTTACTTTCTTTCATAATACTCACTATTTCAATGTCATACAATATCTTACAATTTATTATCGTCCATATTTTAAATACATGTGACCATTCAAAATTTATGTTGATAAGAAACTTTTTTTTTATTTGATCTTTCCTCATCAAGTGGAGTGCCAAATGAATTACAATTTACAATAAATATATGTCTTATTTATAGATATTTTTTATTTGTTAGAGTATTTTATACACACTTACAATAATCTACAAACTAAAAGTTTATTGTATATGTAAATAACAATAGATTTGAATTATTTTCTTATTTATACCGAATGCATTTCAACCACAATTATTTTCTTGCAACGGTATGTATGAAATAGTATATATGTATATTATATAATTGTCCAGTCAAGAACGTAAAGATATTTTATTGAAACAACAAAAGAGTTAATTTCACCTTCATGATAGTATATTAATGCATAAAAGAAGTTGAGATAAATTGTTTGATGAATGGTACCAGCAGTTAACGTTCTTTAATAATGAATTCTAATGAAAACCCTTAGGACTGCTTGATATGAGAATTGCAAAGGTGGCTGAATTTCGTCGGGACAATCAGAGGGAGTGTTCAGATCACCAAGTCACTCAAGATCAACAGACTTCCTCCGTCTCAATATTGGTAAAATTGCACCCTATCCCTCCAATAAAAGAAAGGGTATATAATAACTTGCGAAATAGAACACGATTTTCATACGCTTAAGATGTGCTTTTTTCGTGAAATAAAATAAGGTTTGAGCAATCTTTCGAATTTCAAATCATAAATAAATTACGTCTTTAAAAAAAAACAATTTTTAATTGTAGTTGGTTAGCCAAAGTTAAATGAATATATACCGAAAATAATTATATATTCCTTCTACCCCATAACATTTAAAGGGCGACATTAACAGTCATTGATAAGTATATTTAAATTGAGAAATATTAATAACGTTTTTAAACACATCACAATTTTAATGATGAACATAAATTTTTTCTTCCAACCATTTAAATGATACAATATTTTGTTTATTTCAATAGTTAAGTTATCAAAAGTAGCAGACAATCGCAAATATCCTTCCATATATTCCAAAGAAATTTTACGTCTTTGAACTGAAAAAGTCAAATTTCCTTGACAGAAAACAATCTCATGTAGGATAATATATAGGATATTGGAAGTGTTTTAAAAGGAAACGTTTATTTTATAACATCTTCAATAAATTGTTACTTAACTTTAAACCAATTCATGTACTATTCTATGTAAACATATTCCAGTATTTTTCCATTTACATATTCTTTGGTTTTGAAGCGAAATTAATAAAACTTAATTAATATGGAATCATTCTTCAAGTAATAATTACTATTTGAAAATTACATTATGATTCATTTCATAGTTAAAATGAAAGAGTTTGAATTATATATAATTAGTTAATAATTAAAGTATCCATATATATAACAAGTAATTAATACATAATTTTTATTTGTATATAATTTTTATTAATAGTACAAATTTAGTTATTTAAGTAAAAATGCAAACATAATTAATTGTGAGGTTAATCGATACTAAAAAATAATTATTATCAATTTTTTATATCATGATAAAGCCTTCATATTATGAAGAAAATTTATATGATGATAATTTAATAGAAACATGAGATATGAAACTATGACATACATTTTCCGTTCATGAATGCGGTATATAAATTAGTGTTTGTTAGCATGACGCAAGAATATCATCTAGGAGGCTTACGATATGTAGCTATTAAATAACAAGACTAGTGTTGTAAAACACTTTTTTTTTTTATTTCATGCATAATTTCTTATTTTCACCCTCAGTATAGACTCCTTTTCTATGCCTACAATGTTCCATGAGAATCTTCCCTTATTCGAAACAGAGTTATCTTCTGTCAGCTCCTTCAGGACGTGAAGGTAGTATTATTGATTAATAATTTGACTTTAATAGGAACCGAGTGAAGGTACACAATCCCAAGAGAATATCCAAAGAAATACCAACCATAACTGCTTTGAATTTTGATTTGCTCATTCGAACTTTTTTATCTCTAAATGAAGAAGGGCTTTTTATTTCCTAGATAGAAGCTTCTTTTCATAATCCTTTCCTGCAATATTATTATTCTTTCCAATAAATTTGGAATATTTTCAATGGCAATCACAGAGTTAGAGTAAACATTTTTGCGAGCATCTTGTTGTTCAAACGTGAAAAATTTAGACACCACTTTGGTACCCACTTTTAGAATTTTCAGTTCACTATGCAAAATTTACCTTTAGGATTCTTTGTTAATTTCTATAATCTCAGCAATCACGTTAATTCTTAACCAACTTTCTAATTCTTTTTGATACTGTCATACGTTTTTGATGTAGAAGGGCAATCCAAGCGAGAATCGTATTCAAATTCCTTTCGACCATTTTGAAAACACTTAAACTATTCGTGATGAACATTCATTTCTATGCCCTTCTTTCAATAAATTTTGCTTCGTTAATGGTTTTACCAAATTTTATGTAAGATTTCATCACAATTAGTTGCTCTTATCATTTTCACTCTTGTCAATTTCTGGCGAAACAAAACAAAAAAAAATTTAATGCTAAAGAAGGCTACGAATATATGGATTTGTTTACAGAAGTAAAAGGCACTGGTTTTGAAAGTGAAGGCTACTCGCTAAGCAGCTGTCAGTCGGTGACAATTGGCGTATGCGCTTTTATTCGGTACAAGCGTCAGTCTCTTTATTTAATAACCGTATGTATTTATAAAAAAACCGTAGATATTTATATATCTAAACCAAGATTTGAATTCTCTAAACATATAGATACTTCGATTATAATGTTATGGGAACATATATAGTGATTTATAAATCAGATTGTATTCACTGAAAAATATTACCCTGGTTGTGATTATCTAATTAATTGCCGTATGAATTTTACAGATGGCAGATGTAGTTTCAAATAAATGATCCTTATCTTAAATCTATAAAAACTCTGTTGTAACAAATTCAGATAGCAGCAAAGAGTCTAACTATGCATTTTGGATAATAGAAAAGTAAAGTACTAACAAATATTAAAATTTGACCATTAAAGGTGATTATTTGTTATGAGAATAGGCACAAAGTAAATAACTGATCACAACTTTCGAGACCAATTTCTAAAATCCCTGGTATTATTTTAAGAGTAACATTAATTGAGACCAATTTATATGCTACTAAATAAATTTGACGTTCCACCAGAAAAAATAATAGTTGCATTTCCTTCAGACATTTATAATAAAAGCAAAACAAGGTTTCATTAGTTTAAAGAAAAAAAATAAAGGGTGAGTAGTTTACTCTGTAATTTGGAAAATAGTTATACAAAACTTTTGAAAATTTTCAGTGTATCTTTGGGGCGTAACTCTTACAATGTAGCTCTCTTTTCCTCCCAAAATATTTATATCTACAATTTGAATGAAAACATCAATCCTTTAAAATTTCTGAAATTTACATGATTTGACGATGTAGTCAATTTTTTTTCTCTTCTTTAATGAAAATACTTGCTTTAAAAACTCTAATAATGAAAACAAAACTATTTTCAAAGATCGGCATATAGTTCTATTTTATTATAATACGTATTTGAATTACTACATATTATAAAATTTATGCTGATGAAATGAAAATGTATGTGACAGAATGAATATCTTTCACTCCCGTGTCTATTAAATTATAAATTTGTTAAGCAATTTATACATAAATGTTTTCAAAAATGTATTCTTTTTGTTATTGTCTTGAAGTGTCTAACGTTTAAGTTAATATCAGTAGAACAACTAGAAACACTTTTGAATAACTCAAAAGAGGACTATTTCATAAGCCACAGTAAATAAAACAGGCATACACGCAATAGTTTTCCATGTTTAAATCTTTTAATGAGCTTTATTTTTAATTTAAGAATATTTATGCTTCTTTCCTTCTATGCACTATAACTATCAGTTTTGACTTTCTTTTTGTATGTCTTGCCAACATTTAAAAATAATTTCTAACTAAGAATAAGACTTCTTATGATATTTTACCTTAAAGCATTCACACAATAATTTATGTATTCCGTGTCACAAATTGAAATGACATTTTTTTTCTGTAGTAAAATTCAGAATTTAAGTTCTCGGGCTTAGACAATTAAATAATTTTAAAGTACCTTTTAACTATTATTTCATCATTTCTTTTACATCGCTTTCTAAAAGCCTTCAATCCCATCATTGATGTTCTTTTTATACAGATTTTTGGAATTTATTCATGAAAGAAATAAAGAGATTAAAGCAAAACAACCGCTTATACTTCTCCTTTTTCAAAGACTAAAAATTGGATTCAAAGTTCAGTCGCTCTTTCTTTCAGTGCTGTGATTTTTTTTTATTTGATGTCAAACATTAATTGTATATCTTTGGCAAAAAGCTTGAAATGATAAAAAAGAAAGTTTAATTTGTAAGCCTTATCTTTTAAGTACCTCATTTTCACAAGGGAAAAAATCCCATACATTTGCACAAATTCTCGTAATCGTTAAGGTTCAGGTTTATCTCCATTTCAGTCTTATTTACAGGGCAATTACTTTATCCTATTCATGCAAATCGCTCGACTTGGAAATTTAGAACAAGCAGAAAGAATGCAAACCAAAATAATAATGAAATCTCCGTTAAAACACGAAAATAAGCGTATTTCCCACTAACCTACCTATCCCCACTCTCTTGATTAATGTGTGGTAGAACTAATTTTTTCCTCTCATTCTTTCTTATCATCTAAATTACGACCAATTTAGAAGAGGAAGATAGCCGTAATCAAAACTGAACAGTGTAGGAAGAAAATCGCATGCAATGTTTTCTTAGCGTGATTTAAAGATTTAAACCCGGTCTTTAAACCTGCAACACATTTAGCCCTTCTTTACTTAAACCTTCGGCAAACATTGTTTAAAACGGCTGTATTGTATACTCAAGTCCCTGTGGACGCTTTATGGCCCTATTTAATGTGATAATTGACACAATGTTGGTTTTATGGAGGTTCAGGTTGCTGATGTGTAAATTATGTTTTTTTGATTAATAGTCCAATTTTTTTAAAAGCAGGTGCAAAAGCAGAATACTTACGACGCTTTTAGAAAAAATGAAAAACCCGTTTAAGTGGGTTGTATGTAATAAATGTCAAGTATTTCATGCAGAAAATATTCAAATATATATAGTAAAAAGAATATTCATTAATTTATGATTTAAGGATGCTTATAGAAACCTTGTAAAAAGATTTCTGGAACAAATTGTAGCTTAAGGTGTGATTTCTTAGATTTCTGCAGCATTTATTGTAATTTCTTATAAGAAACTCGCGCAATACTTTAGGTATAGTTCTTTTTCAACATATAGGTGAATTTATACATTTGTTTTATATAACGCAATTATATATTGGAGAAGCAATCGTCTGAAGATGTATTTCAAAAACTTTTGTCAGAAATTGTGATTCACATTCCACTAATGGAAGTTCTTCGTAACATACTTTGGTGCTAAATATAACTGCCTCATCTATACTAAACTTATGGATTTATCCATGCTAAATATCATTATCCTCAAGAGCACAATATCCTTATTCAATTTGAAATATCCTTACTCAAAACTAATTTCCATTGAACAACTTAAATATTAAGGACATCCATTATAAAAATCTAATATTTTATAATAATTATTAATTTTTAATTGATATTGAATAATTATTAATCCCAGAACGGGATAAATATTTATCAACAATAGTTTCGAAAATTAATCGCATAATTTGTTAGTTAATTGAAATTAATCTTAACGTATAGTTAAATATCTGATAAAGTTATTGAATTATCGTTTTGATGTATCATAAAATTTTGAAAATCTTGGAAATTGAAATATCGTTATTGAATAGATAACATATGTAAGATCAAAAATTAAATGGTATAAGCAATCCTAATAAATAATAAAAATATTTATTATTTATATTTTTTAAATTTGATAGTATTTCTATATGCTGAAATATTTATTCTCAGTTGATTTATGGAATGTAAATTTTCTGCTAAATTCAAAAATGAGTTTTTTTCATGTTTTGAAAAAAATTAATAAAAATTTGAAAATTCTATTAATTTCAACACATTTGGTTATTTAAAAGCATACAGTAATGTTGTGAACAAGTAACCAAATTTCTTTTAATTAGTTGAAATAAATTTACTGAAATATATTTTGATAAAAAAAAATTATAACATTTTAGTTGCTAAGAATAAAAATTGGAAACAAAATCTTTGATATTTGATTTTTTCTAATTAGTTTAATCAAAAAATATCAGGTGTGGGAATTTAAATTTAATTCATTAAATGTTTCTAAAATGCTTATAATACCTAGTTTTATTAAATTTTAATCCAAATTTATCCTCAGAATAAAGGAATAAAAATACTTTTGGCAAAGAGTTACTCAAAAATGCTCAGACTATAAATAATGAAATATTTTTATTTGACTAAAAACAAAATCAATTATCTTGAAGGAATGAACTTATTTGTTGATAGAAATTAAAACAATATCAAATGGAAAAAATTTCAATAATACAAAGAACATAAATGTTACATTTACCAAAATTCCTAATCCTCGTATATGATCAAATTTGATTTGAAAGAAACTTGATGTCATCAAGCTAACTATTATCCAGTGAAATGAATGATTAATCGCAAAATTCTTCTGCAAATTCGAGACAATTATCAAATTGAGATAAATTGATTGATAAATGCTAATTTTTATATGATAATTTTCTCTGCTAGCTTTGAAGTCAATAAGATTAAACTATTAAAACATAAATAAGCTGGAAAAAAGATAAGTATTTTATTTTTAATTTTTTTTCTAAAATTTTGTTATATAGTAGTACACTCTATATTATTTGAATATATATATATGTATGTATGTATTCAAGGTTTTAATTAGAAAACCCTTATGATTCATTTTTTAACGTGTTTTCATTTTCTTCATTATCTTTTCGCAGTATTTGTAGTAAAACATAAGAATCTCAGATTTCAAACAATAAAAAATGTTTTAAAAGATAGTAGAGTAATAAAAAATTATTATAAAATTAAACACTTTTAAGAATAATTAGAAAATTTTAAATTGTAATTGTAATCAACGAAATAAACTTTAAAAATTTAGTAACATAAGATATTCCTCTTGAATTCCAAGTAATTAATTCCGCTGAACGATTCAAATGGGATATATTAATGGATTCAAGAAATATCTTAAAGCAAATTTTTAAGCAAAATTACAGTGCACGAAAGATCATTTATAAAAACAGATGCACCATTTACTTAATTCATACTGTAACCCATCCAACTTAAAGTATTATACAAATAACAACATTCAAATTTAAAAAGAGCTTTTCTTTGTTAAAACATTACTTATTACTAATTAGTAAAAGTAATAAACGAAGTTAAATAATTATACATAAAGAAAAATCATAAGGTAGAAAATTTAATTGTTGGTTAAATGGATGTTTTTTAATACCTGATCAAATATACTTTTATAATTAAAAAGTACATTAATATTAAGATACAATAATGTTGCATAACATTATAAATGTAAAGAACCAATAGTCTTTTTTATAACAAAATGTAATACTTCTGTAATTAATAGAAAAACAAACACATATTACCTACTCTATATTAATATATCATAAAAATTTTACAAATTATATATATATCGGTATAAATTTATAGACTCTTACTAACCTTACATAATGAACTGATTAGTTTAAGACATATTTTTAAAACAAATTTTTATTTTATTGAATTTTATTAAAACTGTTTCATGAGTAGGATTTTTTTATGTAATTTTATGTTCGCTGTTAAATGAAACAAATCTTAACTTTTTAAATTAATTATAAAAATAAAATATTTTTAACCACCTAGGGGGCTATTGTTTTAGGTGGCACGTTTTGGTGTACTAGATCACTTTTCCTTTTTAAATAATTCCTTTCTTACATTTAGCTTAAATATATTCAATTCAATAACTTATTGGTTTATTTTAATTTTAATTACATATAGTAGATATTATGTAAGCCATGAGCATTTAAAATTAAATGTGACAATACCAACTATTAGACGACAGAAAGTTTAATTTTAAAAAAAAGACTTTGAAATGCCATATAATCTAAGTTGAATTCATCATAATAAGAATTCCGTGTAATTTATTAAAAAAAATTTTGGAAAATATTTTGAGTATTTGTATCTTTTATCAAATTGATAACATAAATTTAGTAACATAACTGAATATAGATATCATAAATGAAAAAAAATACTAAATTATTTCAATAATATATAAATGTAGAAAACCATTCTTTTGCAATCAAATATTGTTTTAGAAAAATTACATTTAATCCATATTTTAAACATTCTGATATACTAGTTGATATGAAATAGGTCTATAAAGTACACATCACTCAACTCAATAGAAACTGTGCTATCGATAAATGCATGGTTCTGAGTGGGAATCGTTTGGCGTTTCTTGTTACTAGTTGGCAAAATTTATATCGCATCTCGTCCGTTAACCTTTCGCTGAGGAGTTTATTGGTGTAACGATCGAGAACGCCATCTTGGCTTGACTGAAGGCTTCCCGTGACTCCGGTGTCACATCTCTTGAGCAAAATGGATGATCTTTCGGCGCATATTTCGAGAGATGGCAAAAAATGCCTGTCGTTAAACAGAAAAGTCGATTTTTCTTCATCTTCGCCTAGTGGCAGCGTGCTCTTTTTTTCGTCGCCAAGGGTAACATGTGAAGGATGACATAGATCCCTTAACCGGTACGGCCGTCCTGTCAGAGGCGCTACGATAACGGCTTTATATATATGTGGGAGAGGATATTTAACGAAGGTGTTTTATTACTAGGCCATTGCAATAAAATTTAGGCCCTGTCATGGCTGAAATCTTCACTGTGACATAGCATGTCTTAGAAGAATGTTTTTTATTTTTCATAAGAGGGAGAAGGGGGATTGTAAAAATTGGAAATGCTAAATGGGTTTCATAACTGAAGTTGTTGCCTCTTGCAAAATAGACACGATCAGTACAATTTTGAAAAAAATTCAAACATAAAGGGGAACAACTACACAAAGTCAAGATCTTAGGTATGGAATGATCTTAGGTATGATTCGAATTTAAATTTACGTTTATAGTAGTTGAATGCCTTTTGGTATCGATAGTTTTTTTAATATAAAAAAAAGGTTTCTCTGCAAATCAATTGTATTTCTTGGGAAATTAAACTGTAGATTAAATCATATCTTAATGATATTCAAAATATCCTTAGTAATATTTTCTTTCACTGGAAGTTAATTTCCATAATCCTCCATTAGATAAACCCAGTTTAAAATTTTAAGATACGCTTCAGCTACGTAAAACTCATATTTTAATATGTTAATTTATCTTTTCAATTGCCGAAATATTTAAGACTTAATTACTTTCAAGAATATTATATTTCATTGCGTATTGATATTATACTATACTCTTAAATTTACTGTTACATCTATCTTTCAAATTTAGAAAATATTTTTAAATGTTATTTCATTACCTTTGGTAATAATAATTAAATATTAATTCCATATATCTTATACCTACTTTTTATTTGTATAAAAATAATATTATATTCAAACATATGAACACTTGATAATACAGATGTTTTTTTTTAATACTTTATTAAAAAACTTATTATTCCAAAGCAAAATGATTAAAAAATCAAATATTTTCCCTTATAAACATATTATACATTTTCCTCTTAGCCCTAAAGCCACGAAAATACAGACATGTGTAATGGATTCATATAAATAATCAATTTGAAAGTTCCACAGAGTAATAATGGAAAAAAATTAAGTGCTTTTCTATTAAGTATTAATATTTTTCCACTTAAAGCTCTTTAAATATAGTATTCAATACTTAGATTTATTTAAATATTTCCAGTTCCTTCCATAGTGAAATATTTACGAAACAGCCTTAAGCTATATTCCAAAATATTAAAAGAAAAAGAAGAAATTAATGTACAAACTATATTCAAGCAGAGTAAAATGTTATATGAGTCATAAAAAATAAAAAAGGATTAAAAATTCCTTATTCTTTCCCCATTTTTCTTAAAATCTGTAACTTTCATTCTTATTTGCACGTTTCATTCTATTACAACTTGTTTTCAAGTAAAAGTGAAAATTGTGTATCAGCAAGTGAGTGCATTACAACAAATTGAGCCTTAAGCAAAAAAGCTTTTAAGTAGTTGTTACTTAGTAAGAAAAATGATATCATTACATACATATATCTTACATTCCTAAGTAAGTAATAGATTGCAGTGAAAGATTCTGGGGTATAAATATAAATTAACAAATACATTCAATCATCTATTAGGAAATAAATCTCTGTACAAGTATAATACTTGTTCTTTACTGGCGAATAATTAATTTAATTTTAAACATTTAACTGATATTAAATTTAATAAATTAGTCACCTATAATTTACTTAATACTTTAATTCTCTGTAGAACTGAAATTTTGCCTAATATTAAGCAAATCCATATACCATTAATGAAACATTTGTTTTTTTATTTATTGAAACTTTACTTCTAAGGTTAATCAAATTTTATTGAGGGAATTATGTTTTGTTCAACTCAAATATAACTTCATGTCTTATACAAATCTATAAAAAAGTAAGCATTTAAAAGCAACTTTCTTTAAACTTCAAAGAAAGTTTTTATTACACATTCAGTACTTTTTGGAATATATTTAACTTCATGTTGGCTTATTTTTTTCAAATAATATATTTTAAATTCTTTAAAATAATATATTTTAATTCTTCAAATAATATATTTTAATCTTTTAAATTTAAAATTTTAAGATATAAGAATTTTGACCAACATGTTTATTCACATTACAATTAATTTAAAATACTTCTAATATTATATTACCCTTCCCTTCTTCTTTCTATATTACCCTTCTCAAAACTGGCTTGATTTGCTATTTACAACTACAAATAATCAAATTATATTTTAGTTAAAAATGCTGAGAAGGTAGAATATGATACTAATGTCAATCATACTAATGATCATAATATGATACTAATGGGAATATTGTATTGTGAATCAAAGGTTAAAGTAAATTCACATTAAATAAAAAAAAATATGAACAAAAATAACTACGAATTTATTCTTAATATTCTTATATTTTTAATTTATTCTCAAATTAATTGAACAATTAACAGTTCATTATGAAATAAATTGTTAACAACTACGTTATTTCTCAAAGAATAAATTTACCTGCAATTGTATCTATCAGATACATTTCGTAGATTTAAAAAAAAACTTGTTTCTATAGAATAATACATAGTCCTTAATTTTTTTCATATATATATTTTAACAAGAGATATTAAACAGAAGAATGTTTCTTTTTTCAAATGTAAGACTTATTTCTTTCAAAAGAATATAAATATATAAAAGTTAAAATACTGTTAATGAAATTGAAATTACTTTGAATCCTTTAGAATCGCAAGTTTAATTATATCATTGTTATGCATATGTACACAGAGACTAAACTTCATCAATGTCGTAACATTATATATAATGACAAAACTTTCAATTTTCTGGATATCGGTCCATATATCTTGTTTTCTTACATGATATAATATTAAGTCTCATTTGCGAAAAATAATTTTCATTTGCTTAAAATTTATCAACAGAAATTTATTTTTAAAATGATATTTTTTGTAGGCCTTTTTAAAAATTTTATTGCGTTCATTGTGTGTGTGTGTGTGTGTGATTTTCACAAATTTAAAGTAGGAAATTTCAGTCAAATAATGTATTAATTGGTGTTCTTTTTCAAGAAAGTCACATAAATATAAAAACGAACTTATAATCCAATACATATGATAAGGTAAGTTTGAAATTTTAAAATATTTAGTTTTTGAGCATGATACTAAGGAATGTGAAAAATTGGAGACATTAAATAGGAATATGGTAGAACTCTTTAAAAATATTAATTTCGAGCAAAAATTATTCTTATAATAATAATTTCAGAAAGACGTTCAATAAATTCAATGAATTTAGGAAAATAATATATTTCATAAATATGAATTTTTGTTTAACCTATAGTATCTACTATAAGTTGATATAAAAATGACTATTCATGACACATCGATTAGAAATGTATTCAACATTTCTAAATAATATATTGAATGGCTTAAAAATCTGATGTGATAAGATTACGAGTTACTTTATATCTTGGGAAGAATTATTTTGCTACATTACATAAAAAATAAATATTTTAGTTTTCAGTGTTTTATATTTTGCGAAAGCTTCTATTTTTGCTTTCTTTCAAGAAACTTAATGAATATATATATTATTCCATATATTTATTTTAAAAAGAGAAAAACAGATTTAAGTTTATTTTTAGTTCTTTCTTCTATATACGATTTATTTAATAAAAGCATCCACGCACGCAATTCCTTCTATTTCAAACACTTTATCAAATGTTCACCATAAAAAATAAATAATATGATAACAATTTTTTAGCTTGGCATTTACTTTAAATCCGCTTTCCATGAAACCCAAAAAACATTTATTTATCTCTCAAAAATCCAGTAAAACAAGAACAAATACCAATCCAAAATGCAATATTTTCAACCTCCCACATTTTCCATCCGAAACCAATACACCCTTCTTAACTATCATTGCGATCGCTTTTGCAATCGAAAGCTCTATTTCCTAACAGCTTCTTACTACAAGATCTAGACGACGCAGCAAAAGTACGTGGATATCAGGTATTTTTATGGCCTCATATAGCAAGGCTATAAATCAGTTGGTAGCCAAACCCCTTTTATATGCTTTCTTTACCCGCGATTCTTTTAGCTACAGGAAAGGCTATCTTCTAGCCAGCGATGTTAGGTGGGAAGGACATAAGAACTGCTGACAGATTCCTGGTCTGTTGTCCTACGCACACAAAAAAGGTAAAATATCAAGGAAGCTTTCTCCTTCCAATTGCTTTGTGAGATGAGAAATATTACCCTGAAATATCCTCAAGGACAACAAAAATAGGAAACAGAAAGACCAACTTTTGTACGAAGAGATTTGTTTGCAGAATCCTTCTTGAATGAATAGATTTTGATTTCGCTAAATTAGCTTGAAACTTATGATTTATATATACATTGTAATTGCTCACGAAATTTTCATTGTTTTCATAAACTGAAACATAGTTTGACAAATTTATTTGACTGTAAAATAATAGCCAATCAATGAAATTTTTTGAAAAAAAAAATGTCATAATTGTGGTTTTTCCAAATTTATAAAATATCAATGCGGAACAATTTGAAAATATGTTCTGTAAAAATATGTACTGTTAATCAATTTAACATAAAAGTAAATCTAAAATTTCTTAAAAATATTTTATACAATAACATTTATCCTTGCGAAATTAGAGTAAGTTCATAGGCATCTACATATTAATAATTCCTCAATAAGATATATGTTTTGCAAATATGAAGCAATATTCAATATAATTAAAAATAGATAGCATATATAGAAGAATTTTTTAAAAGAAGACAGAAATAACACTTAATATTGATATTTACCTCTGACAAGGATTTTATTATTTTATCCCCTACTCATACGAAAATACAAATTAAAAATTAGTTCAGTTGGAATAAATAAAAATTAACATTTCTCACTTTCTAAATTTTTCAAAATCTTTTAAAAACCAAATGTTTACCATTTTAAATTAGTTTCTTCTTATCAGTATCTAAGATGAAGATGTAATTATTAAATCAAAAATATTTTCTGTTTCATTAGGATTGACTAAATTATATCCAAGTAAATAACGCCTTTATTGTAACATTTATACTAAAAAATACTGCTAGAAACAAAATAAAAAAAAATTCTTTTAAAAACAAAATAAAGTGTTTTAAAAATTGTTATGCATTCAATGATTAGAACATTTTTTTTTCTTTCAAAATATGAGCAAAATTAAGAGGTTTAAAGAAATCCATTTTTAAATATCTTTATTCAATAAAACCATTTCGTATAACTAATGAAAACATTTTTCATGATCCAGGAACAGGTGTATAATGCTTAATACTAAGACAACAAAACGTATATATATATATATGTGTGTGTGTGTGTGTGAGAGAGAGAGAGAGAGAGTGTGTTTGTATGTGTGTGTGTGTGTGAGAGAGAGAGAGAGAGTTTGTATGTGTGTGTTTGTATGTGTGTTTGTATGTGTGTGT
>BMAW01082881.1:0-10081 GCA_019974015.1 Nephila pilipes | reverse complement strand
TGAGTGTGTTTGTATGTGTGTGTGTGTGAGTGTGTTTGTATGTGTGTATGTAGGTACATATTTGCGTGTGCATCTTAAAGATATTTTGAATATAGGCACAGGTTTCAGACTCACAATTTTTAATAATAACATTTATTTTAAGATAAATATTGAAGAAGATATTGATAAATTTAAACTAGTTTGGCTATTAAATGTCATTTACCAATGAAAATTTAAATGAATATAAATATTGTATTAATGAAGATTAAATATTTGAACTTCAAGACAAAACGGAGCACTAAAATTAGAGACCTAAAATCCTCTACAAAAAATTATAGAATAAGTTCTTTTTTATGTTCAAAAGACATTCCAGATAACTATGCAATTATTTTCAAAAACAGTTATGTTACTATGACTAATAAAACGTCTTGTTAATATTGCTTTTAATAGCGCTACTAATAGTGATAAAGGAATTTCCGGTAGAATTAGAGTTTTAGAATGAAAATATGTTATACTAAAGAAAATCTCTAAACTTTCATCATATCTTTTTAACTCATTAAATTTCAAAAAGTACCAATTAAGTGTAATTGTGACTAGTAATTTCAATGTTTATAATATTAAATCTGGTCAACAGCACATAAAAATTTTTTTTTCAAAAATTATAGATGACTTTGATAAGATTTATTTACAAAAATAAATATAAATTACTAAATATATTACTGAAAAAGAAATATGCTTATTTTATAGTTATGACTTTAAAGATTTGTTAAATTTAATAGACATAGACAATTTAGAATTAATAACTTTTTAAAAGAAAATTATATTTTTATAATCATGAGATATATAAGCAAATTAAATGAAGACCAGAAGATAGAACAACTATTAACAGTCTTAATAAAATTTATTTAAATTTTTACCAACAAAAATTTGTGACTGTAATAAAGTCACATATTTTACATGTAGAAAACTAGAATAGTCCCATATTTTACATTTCGAAGGCCTGCTTGTGTAACGAACATCTATGTTTTCCTACATATCTTTATCGCATTACGTAGGTGAACAGTGGATAGATTACAGTGATTATCATCTGCATGGAATATTTCTGTCCCATAGAGTATTGTGTACGCAAATATCTTTCACACTCGTCCCTTTTAAAGCTCAGAAGCTCGATAGCTGTATCGACGAGTTTTGGTACTTATAAATTCCTGAATTGACTTTTGCTTTGAACAAAATAATAAATATATTTTATTCTTGCTCTTAAAAAATATAATATTTTATTTCGTTGCTTACAAAAATTAATAAATACAATCAAATATTCCTTATTAAAAATAAAAATAAAAAATTGAAATAGTACTTGAATTTCTTGAGTGATTGCTTGCGAATTAAATTTTAACGTTTGTGTAGTCTTGAGGATATTGTAAGAAAAAAATATCTTCAACCATTCCATTTCTTTTCCTTTGAAACAATGAACAATGAATTTAGAACTTATTAAATAAAATGCTTCTTTTTCACATTCCTTTTAATAATTTTAAATAATTATCAAATTTTAATTGATTATTCAATTAACATTAATTCATCGCTTAAAATATACTTTAAAAAAATATTTCATGAGATATAATACCATAATTTTATTCATGGCAGATCTGTTTCTAGTATTTGCTGTTAATAAGGTAGGATATCTTATAACACCATAAAAAAAGAAAGACTGTATTAAAAATATACGAGTAATGAAAATAAGCTAGGCATATATCTTAAAGAAAATAGAAATTGTATATTTATTTCTATACATAAGTGTCTCAAACTAAAAAAAAAAGGTATTCTTCAATAAAAATATTCTTATCAAATATCCCTAATTAAAATTATGATAAATTAATATTTTCAATGTTCTCTTCTGATGCACAAGCAAATACTATTACGCTATTTGGAAAAACAGAGCATCATTTTATTTACAGGAAATTTGTAGCATTGGTTGTTATTTTATTTATGATGTCCTTGAAAGGAACTCACAAAAAGGGACAAAAGCATGGAACAAAGAGAAAAAGGAGCAATGGCAATACCAAGTCAATAAAAATAATAACACACTATATATAAAAATGGGAATGGCGAAACGTGTCGAAACAATAAAACGTTACCTGAAGCTACAAGATATGGAGTTGTGTGCTCAAGGAGGTGAGAAGATTTCAACGGCAATCTAAAGAAGGGGGAAAAACCGGAAATTCCACCCTCAAATGAAACTCGTAAATAATATTTTCGAGTGGAGTTGAGTGGTTCGAGAGGATTCCGGATTATTACGCTGAGGTCTACGGGGTGAGGCGAAGAGCGGGAGAAGAAGCATTCCCAATTCGCTGTCAGGAATATTTTATTTTTGCGAAAAGAATTTTATACGAATGTGGTGAGAGGATAGGCATATGAATCGTAAAATAGGATTTTTAGCAGACGGTGCTACTGATATTCAGCAAGTAGTGCTTATTCGTGTTTAGAGAGTCGGTAAATATTTGACAACTTAAGGAATATGAAGGCTGTAGATAAAGTGACAGACGAAATAGTCATAGGATATGTGAATATGTTCTTTCTCAGTGAATATAATATCCAATGAGTATGTGTGTGTATGTATCTGAAGTAATAAATTGGTTACATAGATGCAAAATAAGCATTGTTATAAGCAAAATAAAGTTAGTGCATTAACAATTTCTGCTCCGAATGTGTTCTTGTCTTATATTTTGAGAGAGCATTTATTAGATAAAATATCCATACCTAAGAATCACTTTACTTCATATTCGATACACAGGTTAAAGATCATTCTTTCTGTATACATAAATAAACCCAAATTTCTTTATAAGTAATGATGTGCAACGCAAATAAGGTTTTTTTTTTTGAATTCATCCTTTTTTAGGAAATTAGAGATCTAATTTCATAGGCTCAGAATAGCAAGATATATGAAATTAGGCATTTTTTTTCTTAAACGTATATTAATATTTTACAAAAAAATACAAATATTATTCTTATATTTTGTTACTGATATCTGAATCATTTTCTCAGTTACTCATTAACTAATTGTCGGAGTTTACGCTTTAAATAATTCATACATTCTTCAAAATGTGTAGCTATATTTAATATATTTTACTAATACTTATACACAAAATTATTTATTCTATATATTAGTCTCAATATATTGAATAAACATTGGTTTTATTCAATCTGAGACACAAATGATAGCATTATATATATATATATATATATATATATATATATATATATATATATACATTTTTAATATATTCTCAGTATAATGCATACTACTTTTCTCTGTACGAAGAAACCTGAAATGTACATTTGCATGGCTCTCATCTTTTGAAGTTATTCCTTCAAAGAATTTTCCAAAGGTTTCGAACTATAGAATATTGAATTGACGAACGATAAGGAAAACAATATGTCTGTGATGGAAATGCTTGAGGAAGTAAATAGTTCTGCAAGCAGGATTAATTATAATCAATGCAGATGTCCACAAGAATATTATTTTAGATTTTCGAGGAAAATTTGACATATTTTTGGATAAGAAACACTTCCTACCCGAATAATTTCCCGAAAGTACGAGTTAATTTCCCCCTCTTTCTTCAATTATTTTAGCCTTAATTTTGAAATGAAAATAGAAAATTTTTAGTGAACTGCGTTTGCAGTACAGTTGTTGGAACATGGTTGATCTAGAGTTCCTTTTAGTAGTAAATAAAGGTCGCACCAAACGAAACACACGAAATGCTGGTAATAAATGTAAAGTCCTTTAATTAAAGAAAATGGAAATCGAGAGTTAGGGAGAATGTTTGGTGTTGGTGAAAGCTCCTTTTGTAAGTGGAAGAAAAATTAAATTCCAATAATTAATAGGCCAAATAATTTATGTGTTTTGTGTAAAGGAGTAACGAAATGGTCAGACTTTAAAGAAAATGTTGCAAACCGGATTCTAAAAAATTGCCAAAATGGAATAATTGTCACAAAAAATAGTGCACGTAAAAATAGACAAGAATGAGAGTAAATGAAAGTAAAAACTTTATAGCAAACGTTGAGTTGTTGTAATCCATTTAATATAAAGAATAATTTAATTCTATGAGAAAGAAAACTAAAGTTTTTTACAGGCTTCCTAAAAATTTGGTCTATTAATTGCGTGATAAATTTCCGAAAAAATATTATTGATCTACGAAGACGAAGAAACTAATTAATTTCACATATTGGAAATATGAATGAAATTCCAATAATGTTTGATATGATAGGAAATAAAACAATTTATGTGAAAAAAACAAAAACTGTTCCCATAAAAACAGTAGATCACGAAATACTCCATTATTGCGAATTACTCCAGAAATATTAACACTATTAGTTCAAATTTTGTATGTGTGTATCAATAAACCATTTAATGAAACTTTAAAACGACAGTAGAATATGTGAATGTTTGAAGGTGAAGAAACATTGACTAAAAGAGACCAAATGAGTCATGTCTGTCTAGAAATAGTGTGTGAGTGGACAATAGAAACAGGAAATTAAATTAAGCCAGAAATAATTCTAAAGTCGTTTAAGAAATGTAGTATATTTAACCATCTAGATAGAATAGAAAATGACTATTTATTTATGTAGCAGAATATGTGTAATATTGAAGGTGAAATAGAATTCGATGATATGCCTGAAAATGTAGCGGAAGAATATGATTACCCTTTCCTGTTATCCATTAATAAAAATTTTAAGTTCAAAATGTGTACCATTTCTTATAAATTAACAACATTTAGGTAAGAGAAATAACTTAATTTTTTATGTTCATATTTTCCTTATTTTTAAATCAAACATTTTCAAATATCCTTCGCATAACGCACACTTGTTTATTTCGAACTTATATTTGGAATTCAAAGAGCGCGTTACACACTAGAATATACAGTGATTAATTTAATATTTTTGGATATGAAAAAATTAATGAGTTATGTTACTTTTAAAAGAAAATTATAAATTTTATAATAATAAGATATGCAATCAGATTAAAGGTATACTACAAGCGGGCCTGAAAGTAATAGACTTAAATTTATTTACAATTTTTCGAGGATACTTATTTTTGTCATATTTCTTAATATTTCTTCGTCACTAAGAACACTAATGTTAATTGCAGTTCAATGTTCAGGTTCCTTTTTATTGTATAAAGTAAAATATTACCTTCATAATTCTAGTTTTCAACGAGCGAACATAATTTTGCAGTATAAAATATTGTTTCATATTATGTATTTAAATATAAAAAAAAATTGTACTAGATTGTAAAAATGAATTTGTTCAAAAACTCAACTTTGTTTATTAGAAGTGCTACTATCCATTTGTTTAGTAAAAAAAGTATTCAAATTTTAATTATTTTTAAATTTGTAACTTCTTGGTTATGATTTTTGAATATTAATTTTTTGACAATATTACATAATACCACACACAATAAATATACCAAGCAAAATTTATGTTCCTTAAATCTTCTAAAAATGCAGAATGTTTTTAAAATCTATTTCAAATAATATCATTCTTTATATTTTAATGATTTTTCTATTCATGATATGAATATAAAATAATTCCAGATACTATGAAAAAGGTTATCAAGATTAAAGTAAAATAGAGAACAGAAAAGATGATTAAAATGGCTTTAAAGAAAATCTAATGAACAATAAATGTGAGCAAACAAATTATGGTTAAGATTACGAGAGCTCATTTCTTTAAAATATACATCATCAAATGATCCATTCTTTCAATTTATAAGGAATCAATACATGTTAAATATATCAAATCGGAGGGTTTCAAGGTGTTTGATGTCAAATTCAGGAGTACGAATTCATATGTCTCTTTATTGAGTCATTTTCCATTAAGATTGATTAGATTGATCATCAATTGATCTGAGTGATGAATTATTTTTCAGGACTCGCTAAAAAGGGATTTCTCTATATTTCATTCACATTGAAAAATATTTTTGTACGTTATTACTTTATTGGCCCATTGTATTTAACTGAAATATATTTCCTGATATGCACCTTGGAACCTATTTACATTTTCAAAACTCTAAATCTAAGTTTCATTTCAAATAGTTAATAGTCTTGAGATTAAATTTCTTAATATGTTCAGCTAATTTTTCTAATGGCTAAGAGCTGATTGAAATTTGATGAACTTATGAATCACCAATATGAGATTCGTAGATTATTAATATAAGAAATAAGAAACGGCTATTCTACAAATTCCTTAGGTATTTCAAAAATTCTTAATCAGTATTTCAGGGAAATCTTTATCAAAATATACATTTGGTGATATCTTAATTGAAATATTTTAGTTAAGAGTCGATATGCAATGTATATGAAAAACATTTTTTTTTATGTTATGTAAAAAATAACAGTGAGAAAATA
This sequence comes from Nephila pilipes, assembly GCA_019974015.1. Classification (NCBI taxonomy): domain Eukaryota; kingdom Metazoa; phylum Arthropoda; class Arachnida; order Araneae; family Nephilidae; genus Nephila; species Nephila pilipes. Next base: position 3,701 of record BMAW01082881.1, on the reverse strand, counting down.
AAAAAGTGATTTATAAAAACAATATGCTATCAAAGATGTGTACATAAATGTTATATGTAAAAATTTAATTTTATGTTATGGCACTTGAATCAATAACTTACATTTTATATAGAAATTCCAACCATTTATATAAATTTCAGATTTCTTTTCTTTGTCTGCTGTCTTCTAAAATTGTAAGGATTTTATTACAAACATTTTAACGTTTTTCTCCCTTTTTTTTTTCCTCAACAAGGAAGAAACACAAATTAATTGAGAATCAAGAAGTTTTTGAACAACGATAAGTTGGTCTGTAATTACAAAGAGAATATAGGTGCTTAGTTTTATTCAAGAAGAATTCATAGCCTAATTAAAAACAATGCAAATTAAATACCTTTTCATAACATTTTTTTAGCTGAGGAATAGCTTTCGGAAATATTTATATTACATCTTATACCAACAGACGTATGTCTTTATATTTTAAATCTACCTTCCTTAGCAAATTTTAACTATGCATATTAGAAGATATTTAAAATTATTTTAACAAAATGTAGTTTTCCAATGCATATATTTTTGAATACTACCTTAGGCCCTTATTTTGTAAAGTTTTAGATTATATATAATTGTCTTTACAATACCTATATCTTAATTTATTTTAATGAAGTACATATATTTGACATTAAGTGTATAAAAAGGATTTCATATGTATGGGTTGTGGCTATTAAATTACAAGACTGAAGTTGTGAAACATTTTATTTTAATACCATATATATTTACTTATTATCACCTTCAATATACACCTCTCCTACGTACTTACAACCCTCTATGCAAACCATTCCTTGTTCGAAATAGTGCCGGAAGTCTACTGTCAGTTCCTTCAGAAGACGTTCCGTTTTCTCTTTTACAGATTCAAATGACTAAAATCATGTTCCTTTTAAGGCGGATTTCACCTTAGAGAAATAGTTAGAAGTTACATGACTCAAATACGGTGAATAAGTTGGATAGTCTAATACTTGGAGGCTGCACTTTGCTAGAAACATCTTAACACATAAAGCGAAATGAGTCGGCGCATTGTCTTTCTGGAAAAATATGCCATACAGACTACTTGTCAATTCCCTCAGTCACAGCAATCGAGCAAATACTTACAAGACACTCAGATCAAGGCAAATTACGGATGTTTTCTATATTTTCGTCCATTTTGACATGGAAGGGTGATTCGGGGGTGAATCTTCTTCAAAGCCTTCTAGGCCGTCTTGAAAACGCTTTAGCTACTCAAACACACAAATGCACGCAAAAACCGCTCATTGTCATACGCTTCTTTCAATAAAATATAAGTTTCTGTTGCGGTTTTTCCAAGTTTCCTGTTAAATTTTGTCCAAAAAATTGCTGGTCGATTTTCATTTTACCGATGAAAAAGAAAAAAGAACTCTATTGCGGATAATGACTATGGTTATATGGATTTGTTTACAGAAATGAGTTGCACTGCATTCAAAAGAGAATACTTCAATCTAAACAACTGTCGGTCGCTGGCGTTTCGCTTCTGCTTACTTCTGTTGTAACAGCATCATTCTTGTTAATATATATATATATATATATATATATATATATACAAAAATCACACATATTTAATTGTATTTGTATATTATTATGTTGAAAACGTAGAATGAAATTTATGTGCAAATTTGTCATTAATAAAAAATAATTATATACTTCTTCAAGATTGGTATATTTTGAACTTCGGCGAAATAAATTCTATACTATTATCGATGCTTTCGATACTATTTCGATCCTGTTATCGATACTTTCGATACTATATTCGATACTGTTATCGATACGTTAGATATTATTATCGATACTTTCGATACTATTATCGATACTATATTCGATACTATTTCGATATTATTATCAATACTTTCGATACCATATTTGATACTATTATCCATACGAGTTATACTATTATCGATACTTGGATATACATAGTTAAGCATACATATATGTTGTTCATTTAGCACTAATGTAAAGTCGAAAACAAATTATAATGGAAAATTGTTTTGAAAAAAACATCACTAAAAATATTTTTCTTAAAGAAGAACATTTTTTTTTCTATTCATACTTTCAAAAACACAATCAAAATTTAAATTTCTATATGTCTTAGATGAATTTACAAATAATTATTCTAATGTAACTGTAGTACATAAATGTTCTCCTTCACTTTCTTTTCTCCCCCTGAACTAATTCAGAAAAAAAAATCATGGTTACATCAAAAAACTTTTTTGTGAATGAACTACATAGAAAGAACTTTTAAAACACTTAAATTTAAAAATTTGGAGTCCTATATTTCAAAGTAATTATTTAAAAAAATGTGTACTAAGCCAAAAACATAAACCCTCATAAATATCTACTGATCAATTTTACTTTAGTAAGAAGTTAAGAAAGGAATTTCTTCTTAAGTATTTAATAATTTAACATCGTCATTTTAATGTTCAAAGAAAGTAAAATAAGGAAATGTTACGGTTTATTTTTGTTCTTTCATACAACAATTTAGTAATGAAACAAATTAATTGTTGCACATTCAAACAATCTTCACGTTAAGGAAAAGTATATTACTTTATATTAATACAGAATATATATTTCTATTTCTTGCATATTTATATAATTTGTCATTTATTTAAATATTTTTTTATTAAACTTTGGTACATTTCTCACAGAATATTTATAAAAATTAATACATTATAATATTATATTTATAAGCATTTACAAATTATTAATATTCTCTTATTAAAAATGGAGTAGTTCTTTTCTACAAAATAATTTGAAATCAATTCCCGCAACCTTTTCATTAATGTTTTAAAAATGACTTAGCCCACATTAAAATTTCTCAGCAAATAACTGTGAAACTATTTAAGGCACAAAAGAAATTTTAACAAAACTCAGTTATGCCTATACAAACAAGATTTTTTTCTATTTAGTTTAGCTCATAATCATACTTATTCACAATGCAAACCCATGTGGACATAAAGTATTCATGAAATCCATGAATAACTAGCATTTCTCATTATAATTTTATGCCTACGCAAAATAAAATAAATTGCACGTAAAATTTAGCTTTGTTCCCTGCTAACCGAGTTTTCTCTAAACGTCAATTGGATAACCAATTTACGCTTTCTCGCTTGCCCATCAAAAAAGAAGTATATACATACATATATATAGAATCGTTTCACAAGAAATACCATGGTTCCTTCAATGAGATTTACTCAATTCCCAATAGCGCGATTGCTGTAGAAATTTCCTTCGCCTCGAAGCAATTTACAAAACCCCGAAAAGAATCGCAGAGGAAAAATTTAAACAAATGACTTAGGCAGTTGTTAAATCCTCGCACTTCGAAATAGTTATTCTTCAGGGATTAAAGTGGTTCCGTCATCAACGCTTATATGGAAAAGGAGCAGGTTCTAGGACGACGTGAATTAATCGCACTTCTTTCCTGTTTCGCAATCCACAACTGCGGAGTCCGGATTAAAAGAAGACAGTTCATGAAATGGGCATCTTTCGCTGTCAAATTGAAACTTGAAAGCTCGTTAACTAGATTACAGAGCATTCGTTCGGTCGCTGATGAATTCTGCTGCTTAATCCTATTCAAACGTGAATATTAGTTAAAGAATACATAAGGTGAACAATTTTATTTCTTCAAAGTATTAAATGAAACGAAATATCTCTGTCACTTCCTG
>BMAW01082880.1:0-24853 GCA_019974015.1 Nephila pilipes | reverse complement strand
GTGTGTGTGTACCGGATCCGGAAAAATATCTTACGAAACGTTTTGAAATTTTTCACATGAGAGTTTTGTTGATTTCTATGATTGAAAAGCATAAGAGTCTCAAACTTTATCCAGTACTTAGTATGAGGATCACTTGAAATACCAGGACGTTATTTGCCTATTAATACGCGATTTTGAAGTGGAATGTGCGAAACTAATAGTATACTCGTAGATTGATCTGATAGCCTATCGTATGGGATTTTTTTTGAATCCTCTATTCTCTGAAACGAAAGATAGCATAACTTTGTAGAATATGTTCAAAACAAAAAGAGGCCTTCCATCTTATTGCCGCTACTTTTAAGTATATGTTACACAAAAGTAATAATTTATTCCAGGGTTTTTTAAAATAGAAATTAGGTGTAACTTATCTGATGGCTCATAAGAAAAAAGGAATAATGAGAGTAAAAATAAAGTATTTATCTCCTCTTCCTCCTATCAGCCGTGAGAAGTAAATTTAGTGTTTTTGCAGAAATATCATTTTTAGAACCAATTATTATTTTATAGGAACCACTTTGAAACATAAGCGTTTGTCGAGATAATTAAAATATGTACTGAGCTCTTTAAAAGAGAATGTCTTGGAATAACCTTCTAAATATTTCAAATTGGTTTTAACAACATTTTTCTTTTAAAAAGAACTTGTAACAATTTCTGAAAATATTTTGGTAAAAGAATTTTTATGCTGTAATTAGAATATTTGACTTTATACCACACAATGATTTTTAATATTTTGATCCACCTTTCTTACTATATTCTCAAAATCCATTACCACACCAGAAATTTCTTAATTAACACTACTGATGAAAGTATACATGTTTCTTATTTTCATAAATAAGAGCTATTTAGTGGCATAAAACATTATTTACCAATTAATACTTTTCTCTTTCTCTACTTTATCAAGATAATAGGATATTTATATCAGAATAATTGCGAAAAGATTATTAATTTCATTAAGTCAGCAAAAGTGCTTAATTCAAACGTATAAAAAAAATCTAGAACTTTTGAAAGCAGTCAAGAGTAATCCATTGCAATTAACTAGACATCTGGTTATTCTAAGTATTTAATAGATTCAGGGTACATTTACCTCTAATAGATTTATTCATTTTGTAATTAAAAAAAAAAACATTACACTGAAAAAGTTTTGTATATTAATGATGAAAGAATAAAATAGTGCATATATTTGTCATATAAGTTGCTTCTATAATACTTAATCATCTGTTGAAATTTAGCTGCAGTTAATTCGATATTCAGCCAGGAGAATGTTAATGATTCGTTGTAATCGGATGTGAATGTAAAATTCATAGACTTAACACATATTTATATTTATGCTTCTTTAGTGTGTGATATCACTACGTTTTTTTTTTTTTTTTTTTTTTCTTTTCTCTATAGGAGCAGTAATTATGTTAAATTGCATCGATGTTTGATTCATAAGACAAAATGTTTTCATACATAAAAGGTAATTAAATATTAATGTCTCTTAATAAATGCTAATTTATAAACTTACATAGTTTTGAGTTGATATATGTAACTGGGATAAATTATTTTAAAAAGAATGGAAAATGTACAAATATTGTGCTTTTATAAATGTTTATAATAAAATTATTCATTTAAATACTAGCTTCGTAAGTACTGCATGATTCCTGTCATTTAATTAAACTATAATTTACGTTGGATTTGAAAAGCTGTAAATGTTCGATAAAATTGATTTATGGTATTATTTGAAGTTTATATAAAAGAAATGTTTCATTGATATTAAATTATCTCTTAATTTTTAAAAATATTTGAGCATATCTGTTTAATATCATTCCGTAGTAATGTCATATACGAAATGTACTTGAAATACTATGTAAAATACTTGTGGGGAAAGAAGGAAATGTAAATAGAGATGTATTTCTTACTTTTGGACTGTACCTAGGAAATTACATTACATTTTATAAAATAGTATAAAAGTAAATATTCATATCAAATTGTGCTTTTTATCTTCTTAATTAATACTTCTTTTTTACTTTTGTGTTGTTTTAAATGATTTCTTTCTACGAAATCTTTTTTTTTTTTTTTTTTAATGGAGTAGAGTAAATAAATTTTTCAAAACGTAACAAATGAGGATAATAGTTCTGAAAATAAGAATATGAAAATACAGTTAAATCCCGAGTCTTGAAGTGACAACAAATTTTTCCTAAATATGATACTTCCTAATCTTACCAATTAATAGATTTTTGTTATATAAATTATATTTGATGATTTAATAATTAGCCTAATTTAAAATTTACTTATGTGACAAAAGTGAATGGAAAAGACTTGCACACAAACAGAAGTTTTAGAATATACTGGTACTCAAACAAAAGTGTTTGAAAAAATTTGTATAAGGTTATTCATCTATAATAATTAATACTATTCACTAAAATCATTTGTCCTAAGTAATTCAAAAACCCAAAAAATAATGTTTAAAATTAACACTTGTCTAATAAAGTATTTTTTCTGCTTATATTTCTGCATTATACTACATCTCGTGTTCTTAAAATTTGTCTTTAAAGTTTTTTATGATTATGTGTCCATTAATCTTTGTTTAATAGTTAAGAATTAGCAGTTGAAAAACTAAAGAAAGGTTAGTGTTTCTATTTTTCATAACATATACGAAATTTCTGTAGAAACTTGTAAAGCAATACATAAACAAGAATATCTGTTATTTTTGTACTGCAAACAAACATATTTATATATACATTTCAGTGTGTGTGTGCGCATTGCAAGTAATTGGAAATTGTTTCAGGAATATTTTCCCTCTAATGTATTCAACAAATATTTTAGTTGAATGAGATACAGCATTAATCTCTACATGTATAAGTATAAATTATTTATACGATACATTAATATACACTGAATTTAAATTAAAACTTTTAGATATAATAAAATCAAACAGTATCGTGCTATACAGTTTGTGTTTATTTGAAATAATTTTACATATTTATTTTCAATTATTTCATATTGCCTCATTTTTCTTTCAAAGCTATACTTAGAATGCTTTAAAACGCCGGAGCATTTCAGATAATTTTTTTCGTACTGTAAGATTAAGACATAGAATCTGTAAAATCTGAATTACTTTTTATATATATTTCTGTGGCATAAATTCTTGAATATATACACAGTTATACTCCCGAAAAGTTCACTTAATTTTTTTTTACTTCTGAAAAAAAGGGTAATTGTTTCATACACTGATAAAAACTATAACCAACATTTTAAACGAAATGAAATACCTCGAATACAATTTTCTGCTTTGATAGTATCAATTCTTAATTTATTAGCAGATAAATTCAAAGATCCTCCTAGATATATTCGAGGATATATCTGCGAATTCCTCTTCTGCAAAGCAGCTTGTATTTAGCATTCACAAATGAACGTGCGTGAAAAAAAAAACAAGAGAAATAATTATTTTGTCCCCTGATATGAAAATAATAGGATTGAAATAAATTATGAAAATAAGATAGTACTATAATATGTTTTATAAAAATTAAAATCCAGGCTCTCATGTATTTCAATATAAATCATATACAATATAAATCAATATGCATTCATATATATGCATCAATATGCATTTCAATATAAATCAATATGCATTCATAAGCAATAAAGAAATCTATTAAAATGTATTAAATTAAAATCAAGCAAAGTATATTATTTTAAATTCAATAAAACACCATTTATTTAGGATTTAATTTAAAAATAATATTTAGTAATTTTAACAACCATTAAAAAATACTCAAATTGAGTATAAGAAATTTAATATTATTTCATTCAGTTTAAGTTACACACACACACACACACACACATATATATATATATATATATATATATATATACTTTTCAAATGACACGGTACGACAAAGTATGCTGCTTTCTATGAGAAGCTTGACACATGACACAGAAAATAGTTTACTTTTAATAAATGACTCGTACATCCCCAAATCAGTATCAAGATCTGATAAACATCTAATTAAACCCTGAACGGCTGTAAATTTTTTTCTTCCTAAATGAAAATCAGAAAACGCATCCTCATAGAAAGTAATAATGATTTACAAAATTATAGCAAAACTTAATAAAAATGATCATGTTTTGGTAAATTAATTAATACACATTTTACCATTCCAAAAAAAACATTACTGAAACATAAAAACCAGTAATCATGAAAAAAAAAAACCAGAAGTACTAAAAAGAAAAAACAAAAGCGAACATTACAAAAAAGAAAAGTTGACTAACAGTAAAATGTAATTTAAATTGATTTTACTCACTTTCAAAACAAATGCATGGGTATGATATTTTTATAAATCAAAATATTCAACTCAACATAATTATATTACAAAAAGAAAGAAAAATAGAAAATTCAAGCAGAAGTACATATTTAAAAAAAGTATTTAAACTAAAGCAATAAAAAGAAGAAAAAAAGAGAAACACAGCAATATCAAAATCTAATTTTTCCAAGTTAAAATAAACCATTAAAATTAAATTTATGTCATTTAAACTCGTTCCAATATCATGAAATTTGAACATAATTATAAATCTCTAGTGAATAAAACTTTAAATTATAAAATTCTTATTTATATACGAGTACATCACTCTACATAAAATGCAGATCTGAAATGGTATTTGCTTACTAATTTAACAAATTTTCTTATTTGGTCACTTGAAATTGTCATTTTTATGAAATTTAGTTCACAAAAAAATTACAAATAAACAATTTTCTTTTGCACTGAGAAAGCACACACACTCTCAAAGCATTTACACATGTGTATATATATAATTAGATTTTAAATATAGTCTTCATTACAAGCATTTATGTAGTTTAAAGACTATGTAAAATATTATGAAATTTGGTCTTTTGAAAAGTAGATATTAGTAATAATGATAATATTTATTTGAAAATAGAAATGCAGTGTAATTGAGCATTGCGTAATACCATGCTACCATTAGGCATTGAACCTCGTTCTCCTTAAACTAATAAACAGGTAAGCAGAGCTTATTTGAGTATATTTATTATGTTGAAGATTGAGGCTTTTTAAATAAAGATGATAATATGCAGTTATCGGAGAAAATATGTGTTACATGGCGACCAGGGTGAGGGCATCCGCGACACACCAATAGATGAGAAGACAGTCACATCATACGACACGCACGCATAGCGCTAATTCTCTCATTGTTCACCATCCATATACATGCAGCACCTTCACTACGGATTTCTGTATCACTCCGGACAATAGCAAGATGCCTGGCTGTAGGACAATATCTATCATGGTGCCCATTACGTGTACTGCCATTGACACCCAATTACCATCGTCTCCGTTGGGAATGTTGTCGTGCTCGAAGATATTGGACGATAACCGAATGGAATGAGGTCGTCTATATTGAAGAACCGAGATTCAATTAGGGTAGTGATAACAATGGGGTAAGTGTTTGGAGACGCTGTGGTGAACGTCTCAATCCTGCCTTCACTGTGCATTGGCAAATGCTCCTACTACGGTGTGATGGTATGGGGTGCCATTGCATACAACACACGGTCGTCCCTAATTTCTTTCCACGGCACCATGACAGTACAGAGGTACGTTCGTGAAATTCTTCAGCCACAAGTGTTGCCCCTCATGGCAGGGCTCCCAAAAGCCATTTCTCAACAGGACAATGCTCGCCCATACACCGATAGGTTTCACAGGACTGCCTTTGATACATTTCCACCCTACCCTGGTCTTCTCTATCCCCAACTTTGTCACCTATTGAGGATATCTGGAATTATTTAGGACAACAAGTTGGACAGTCTACAACTTGACCAAATTAAAGGTACGTTTACAGCAACTATGGAAGGAGGAATATCATACGGGACTTGTATGTCTCAATGCTCGACCTTATCACATCATACATCTATGTTAGAGGTGGCCCATCAGGATTCTAGAACCTCCATTTATTTGTAATTTTTCCTACAATAAATGATCATTTTGTAATCACTTACATATATCAACGTTTCACTTGCGCATGTAAAATTTCGTTTTTTTCTGACAACTCTATCTTGTTGCTCAAATTTTATTGGCGATGAGTATATATGTGGTTCACACATTTAAATCAATCTATATATGGGTATTCATATGTTTTCTTTTTTATAGGTATTTGGTATAACTTCCTTTAGTTCCTGCCAAGCAGGTTCTAAATTGTCAACAGTACACCATGAGAAATCTTTTTTTTTCTTTTAATTTTGCGCAATTTTGTAGGTTATGATGGTACATGTACTTTATGTTTTACTAACTCTTAGAGAAAGAAAGAGAATTGTGCCATACTAGGAGACTTAGGTAGCCAGATGTGTAACCTCTAATTTTCTGGTCCATTGCGACCGATTCAACTGCAAGGCAGATCCGTGAAATCTTGCAGAAAATAATTTTCGTGAAATAGCTTCAAGACCACAAAAAGCCACCCTTGTTTAATATATAAAATTTCCTTGTTTTCCCCTTTTATACATGCCTTTTATATCATTATGTGTTGTTTATTTTTGATGGAAAAGAATTTTATGATTGGATTTCTCATTTTGAACAATCTTGAATTATATAGTATAAATTTAAGGAAAGCAAATAACAATGAATGAATCATTTACTTTTTTGTCGATCAAAGCATATATTCTTAAAAATTGTGATACAATTTCAAATTTCACAATTTATATACTTTTTATTTATGTTCTAGAAAATAATTAAAAAATGTATATTTTTAATGTAATATGTTTTAAGCACGTTTTATGCTCGAGAAGTCTGTACGATATGTAAAAACCATGCATTGGCTTATAAAACAATTGTCGGGGGGAATATCAGTCAAATCATATACTTTAGCTTTGTAGACAATCATTTTCATACTTTGAATTAAATGCGAAACAATTTCTAGAAGTGCGACTTTTGAGTTAGGTTTGGAAGAAATTGGCTATCTACAAAAAATCCATACTCAAATTATATTATGTTTTCAGTTTTTATAATTTTCAGTCATTTATAGAATTTATAGAAACAAAACTGATTATGGTATTTAGAAATAACGGTAACAATCATTCGGAAGTAGGGACTCATTCTACTGCATAACTCACAAAAAATTTAACCGACGTCACAGTCACATCCGTTGCACGCAAAATGAGAGCAAATGTCACAAATCATCCTTGATCTGTGTTTAGCAAGTTCGACATCATCTATTTGTAATGAATGCAGGATTCACCCCCAACTATATCGTCTGTCAAAAACGGTCAATCTTCCGTTTCCTTCCGGAAGAAGCAATCTTCTTCGCATCTTTTTATTGGTCTCCGAAATCTTGATTTTCCTTTTCTTTTAACCCGTAAAAGGAGATGTGTAGTCTCATTGAGTACTGATTTGGTTTTGTTTTGTTTTTTTAACGTTGCACTTGAAGCGATGCAACACAAGACCTTTTGTTGACGGACTTCGTAATCTTTAACCTCAATCAAGTGACGAGGATGACACCGGATCTGGCAATCTCTGTCCTAACTTCCACACCCCTCCCTAACGGGAGTACTTTGGACAATAACAGGTTTAACGTGCCTCTTCCCTGGCAACACTGAGTATTTTTTTTTACGTTTAGTTGGTTTCCACAGGCACTCTTCTAACCCGAATCTTGTAAATTTTAAGTTTCTTTGATGAAAAATGGTGTTTTCCTTCTGCTAAGTTGAATCTGGATAATAGAAGAAAAAACTAGAGAAATTTGAAGCGAAATATCGTAGTTTTCAGGCAGAAAGATTATCAAGGAAGAATCAGTGTCACTAGTGACACCTAGTGGATGAAAGAGTCTTTACATAACAGGTGTATCTTTAGTGGCATCAAAGATCGAACCCTCGAGTCAGAAACCATAATCACTAAAATACCGTGACCACCACTCAGCACCAAATCTGTGACTCAAATCGCCTTTATTACATGCTTCGTTTAATAGAACTGATTCTTCCTATAGCCTTTTGTTTTATGACCTGAAACATGACTTGTTGTCAGATGTTTTAGCTCGTGCATTCGATAGAAATTTCACCACACTCTTCAAGAGCGGTGTGTGAGACATCCCTTTCAGTTTTACAATTTTTGGCAGTAATATATATTTAACTGATTCAAAGAAATGGTCTCATCTATCTGATCAGCGTTAGAAGGAAAATTCTATGAAAGACTCTACATGAAATTGAAAGTGATTTATTGGAGAAATTGATTATGAAGATGATTTTGTCTCCGAAATTTTAATTCTCTACAGGCTCAGAAATTTCTACAGATGATAATGATTTGTCTTATCCTGATGCATCAAGTAATTCCATAAGATATGTTGACCGTGAGAAAAAAAATTAATTCAAATGATCATTCGTTGAGCTTAATCAAAATGTTAGAACTCCAGCTAACAATATAATAAGCATTCCTGGATTATGACCTTACGGAAATGCTGTTAATTCCAATTTATATATATATATATTGATAAACTGAGAGCCCTTTTGGGTTTGTTGATATGCAAACAAAATTAAAATACAGGAAAACGCATCGTTTGAAATTCTTCCCCAAGTATGAAAATAAATGCTGTTTATTTATCCTTATCTAGCAAAAGCCATATTTGTTTGGAATGCTGAAGAATTCAATTAATAATAATTTGTTTCTCGGAAATCATTGAAATTCTGATTGTTCAGGTGCTATTGAATTGTTCGGTATTGTAATAAATTAAGTTTTCTTCTATCTAGAAGAATATTGCTACATATGAATTAAATTAACTGCCCTACATATTAAATGAGTTCAACAAAATAATTAATTTATAATATTAAATTTTTATTATTAATTTTATAAAATTTACAAAGTATATGATTGTTATCGGAAAAACTGAGGCTATAGCTAATTTTTTTTGAAAAAGTGTTACTTATCATTGAAATGTAAAAACATATTTTTTTTTCTGAAATTTTAATCACATTGAACATCTAAATGAAAGCACAACATGATATTTTAATTACACAATACTCAAAAAAATATTACGAACGGGGTCTTTGAGTCAGCATATCAATTGCTATGTCTTATTTTTTCACCTTATCTATTACGACAATGTAATTTTAAATATCTAGATCAAGTGACTAGGACGACACTGCGTTGGAAACTACCTCTCCGAACGTCCACATCATATAAACAGTAGGACTTCGGACTTTGATCAGAAAAACCATTATCAACCCCACTACACGTTGGATCTTTAGTGGTATCATGGTTGAAACCCACGACCAGATAAAAAGAATGCTAGGTGGAGATCCATGTCCATAATCTCTAGGCTACTACAACATCCTGAAGCAAGTGATTAATGTAATTCTTAAGATAAATCTCCATTACAAAAATATGTATGCAGTATAATTTTACGAATCTTCTGTTCATAAAATAATCCACTTCAAAAATATAAAAGTATGGATATTAAGAGGTAATCTAACAACTTACGTAAATTTTAAAAGCGATTCAAGGGGAATTCAAAAACTAAACAAGACTTACTCTAAGAGTTGTTGAAATAAAATCAAAAACCGAGTAATTAGGATTTTTAAGACATTACTTATCCGATGCATAAACTGTCTCAAAATTTTCATGAGTACTTAATTAAAAAAATTATACCTCTAAAACTTCCCTAGTCAAAATTCAAATTCTTATATTAGATTTTATTAGCGTAATTTCCAGTACCGTCACCAGGGATTTGAGAGCAAAATAATGCAAAATTCTTTTTCTTATACTCAAAACAATTCTCCAAACTTCTATTTTCTCTTTTTAAGATGGATGAGAAAAAGGAAATGCACATTATATCTTTTCTAATTATAACTCGTACATATTTATGAGGCAGAAGTAAGAAAACATTTGGGAGTAGTATTTTACATGAGTTCTTGTATATTTCATTTTATTTTTAAGACTTTCATGACTCAAAATAACGAGCAGAAAAAAATGGGAAGAAGTAGGTATTTTAATTGTATTGATAATGACAAATATGTTATTCGCTCGAAGAGATTTTAAGGCGGAATGAATATCATTGTAAAATAATTGATAAAAATTAATACTTTTGGTTCCAAATTTTTTTAATAAAAATCAATAGTGTTTTTATGAATTTTTAAAATTTTCAATTATCAGAATAATACAAATACACACAATGTAAGGACTAAATTTAAATTAATCCATTTCAAAGATAATTCGTTTATAAAAAAAAAAAAAAGTAGCCCAAAGCATTTTAAAATGAATCCAAATACAGAAGAAATATTTTGTAGAACTTCGAGACAGAAATTATTAAGTAGTTGTCTTACATTTTAAAATATTTTAGAACTATTTTAGCAATTTCTTGAAATATTAATAATATACAAATGAAAGATATGAGTATACTTCAATCCTTATGAAAAAATTAGTTTTAACTATTTGGATTTTGATTCAATTAAATAAGAATTTTATAGCTAATTTTTATTTTTATACATTTATTTTACTTCATAATTGATTTTAATGATATTAATTATGAAATTTATTCATTAAGATCAGTTGTGAAATACATTGCTTAGTTCCAAACAAAATTAAGGAATAATTATTTATGTAATATTTTCCTTTCAAAAATCAGTTTTATATCTAGGAAGAGAGAGAGCATGAATGGAATAAACACATACAGATTCACACACCTTCGGTTTTCTGCATCATATTTAACAAATTTCATTTGAAATTTAACTTCCATTTTATTAAATTGTTTGTAAGGTTTGCTCTTAAATATTGTCTCATTTTTGCGCACTGTTGATATGTTTTAGATACTTTGAATATTTATTTTAAATAAATAGTAAAACCTTTAAGTAGTTCATTTCTAAATTTAGCACCTATAAGAAACTGAGAAATTTTAGTACAACGAGAAAGTATGTAAAAACCGAATTATGAGTGTGACCTTTATCATTTATGACCTGATTTGAATGTTCTTTTTGTCACAGAAAACTACTCTATATAAACATTATATTCTGTATTTTCCAAAACATTTACACACACAGTGCGGAATTTTTTTTATATAACTCTCACGTGTCGACTCACTTATTTTCCTAAATATATTGCATTTCATATTCCGTCTCTTGTACTTTAATTACAAAACATCTTTTAATTTTATATTTAAAAGTATAATGAGAAACATTTTTTCGTTGGTTCTAAATTTAAGGAGTCAGTATGATAACTCTTTTAACTATTACAACATGACATTTTAATAAATTTATGTAAAAAAGTGTTTCGATCCCATTCATTTGCATTACCTTAGGAAAGCCTTTGAAAATATTTTCAATAAAATAAAAAAAAATCTTTAGTTGATTATAATATTTTTAATAACATATTAATAAAAGAAAAACCAAATTTTCACTTATTTTCAGACATAATTTTCACAGACATATTTCCACACACATAATTCAATAAATGTGTTATAGACTATTGCAACATATCAAAATAAAGTTTTGTGATATCACATTGATGACTCGAGGAATTCAATTCATAGGTAATTTTGTAATTAGAATCTAATAAATATTCTTTCTTATCTTTTCAGTTTAATAATTTTTTTATGCTACCAAAGGCATTTTGATACATAATTATATATGTCTCAGATCTCTCAATCCTCTATTATACTATAATGAGCTAGTTAATAACAAATTATTGTATTTTTACTTAGGTTTCAGACAGGTAATTAAGGGATTTTCTTATTACATTTTAGGATGAAAATTAATTAAAATGTTTCAAGATGGCAGTACGCTTAACAATTTATAGAAAAGTTTAGTTAATAAGAAAAAAAATTAATATAATAATTGCTTATTCTCCTCCATAAGAAGAAATACCTGTCTTCAAAGTACCTTTATGTTTAAAGCACATCATAATTGCACATTATTAATTCATGAATTTTCTATCTTTAAACACTAACCAAATTTCACATATTTCCATTGATATTATGTGATAAAACCCTTCTTTGTACCATACTTATAAAAAGTAGTAATTTCGTCATTTGGTCTGGAACTTCAATAAAACATTTAAGTGATTAAAAATTGCAACTTTACTATGAATTAGCAATTTTGAAATAATAGACTGTTTGAAACCTTACAATGGGTATGCTCTATAAATTGCAACAATATTCTCATATTTTCTTTCGAAATAAATTCCTTATATATATATATATATGATGTGACATTTTTAGTCTCAATTTTTTCGGACGTAGAACAACTAAATAGTAGCAAAAAAAATAAAAATCCTGTAAGGTTTATAATAGATTCAACAACTTAGTACAAAAGAGATAAAGAAAGGCAATAGTTGGAATTGTTGATGATAAAGTCAAAATTTGTTGTTTTCATTTGATGAATATTTCATATCAGAATGATTAAAACAAAATATTAAATTTGTAAGATATCTTAAAGTATAATAGAATGCATCAGTTTATCTGCAAGAATTTTTTAAAACATCTTATTGAATATTAAAATAAATTAGTACTCTCCTTAACTAAAACGTACTCGAATAATTTTTGTTCTGTAAATTTTACTATATTAACTAAACAGTTCTGTTAATTATACAGTTGCTGGTAAAAATGGCTAATAAAGTTTTCTAGAACAGTATACGTTCTAAAGTATTTATAAAGACTGTTAAACTCTTTATTTGATCGTATCTGTGTTTGCACTCTTGTGCTCATTAAATATGCTATGTATTACAAAAATATCAAATATTTCCAAAGGAAAGGAAGCAGAGATTCACAATTCTTCTTAATTCATTTTTCGTCAGAAATTACTGTACCAAAAACTGCACTTATTAATCCATGATAATACAAATTTCAACCTGAAGTAATTTTATATGAATAATTAAAATATATTCCATATAAGTTATCTTTGAGGTCAGATTCCGAGATTCAAACTTTTCTTTTTTTTGCTGCACTTCGCTCAATTTTATTTCTATTTTTTAGTTATATATCTTACTGGGAG
Organism: Nephila pilipes; assembly: GCA_019974015.1. Lineage (NCBI taxonomy): Eukaryota > Metazoa > Arthropoda > Arachnida > Araneae > Nephilidae > Nephila > Nephila pilipes. The sequence goes on along the minus strand of BMAW01082880.1, from coordinate 11,865 downwards.
GCTATTTGTATTAATCAAAGTTGCTCATGTGTAAATATTCAGAAATATAGAAAACTACATTTTCTAGTTTTATCTAACCTTCTTTTCGGAAGTGTCTTGGAGGCTAAGACCAGAAAAGAGACTAAGAAAAAGGTAATTGTAATCAATTTTAAAGCTATTCCGCCAGTAAAAGGTACTGTATTGAATTAATTTCCTACAGTATGTAACACATATTTCATTTGTTATACGACACATAAGGATGTAGATATGGTAAAAGTAGGAATAGTATATTTTTATTATTTTCTCCATTTTTGTTAGTGTTTAACTGTTTCCAAAGAAGAAACATATTCTAGCTAAGTATCTCAATTTGTGGTGTATAGAATAATTTTAAAATAAAAATAATTATGACGAAGCTCTTTCACTTAGCTGATTTCTTACGATATAATTCTAGTCAACTTTCTACTAAGAATCTCACTTATACTCAATACACAGTCCCCATTTTGTACAGTTGTATACGATAGAAAAGAGTAGTTATACATTCAAACCTTTATCATTATACTTATTGAAATGACAATCACTGGAAATATTAAGGAAAGTAATGTCTTTATTCATTCACATTTCAAAATGATGATTTCTTTTTACGATTGCCATCGTTTGGGCTAGAGTTTCGCAATTGATCTTGCAATGAAACCTATGTATTTTGTCACAGTCTAGTCATAAAAAAATATATTGAAGAACCTTACATTTTTTAAAAAATATTTTTAGAAAATCCTCAGTATTAATTTCTATTAACAATGGATATTTACAAAAAAAAAACATTATCTCCTGCTTCAATTGTGTATTTATACAGATGTTACCTTGAATTCTAATATACGTAAGTTCTCCGAAAAATATTTTAAAGCTAAAGTGGAATAACTTCAATATACTGTTATAAATTAACTATCAAAATATTTAAAATATTCAAAACTATACTTTTTTTAAAGAATTTAGGAGTTAATTAGCTTCTACGAACACTACATCTAAAGGAGAGAAATTAAATTTAAAGAATCAAGACTCGACTAATTTTTCAATGCTTCATTAGATCCATATCTTGAAAAATGTATATACATATTATCTTGAATGAAAGGTATCTTTATAACTAGAAAATAACTTACTTTTGGAGAATAAGATTTACAAATTACAGAAAAGAAAATTCCATTTTATATAGTTATGCATAGAATATCTAAATAAACAAGTCTCTTAATTAAGAGAAGTTTACATAAACGAGCTTTCTAGGTATCTTTAACCCTTTGATGCCCTGAATTTCTCGAAGAATTTTGAATTCGTTTCATGCAGCGTTAATTACTATCTAGCTTTGTATAATTATGTGTCTCAAAATATATTTTTAATTAAAAATATTTTTCTGACTAAACTCAAGCTGAAATTTCTACTAACGAAATGTGAGTTATCGAATATACTCGATTCGGATTTCTATCAAGTTAAACTTTTCCTCCAAATTACCAAGTTTTTCGCGAATGTAATATGGCTAAGGATTATAATTTTTGTCACAATAATCATCGATGATGGGTAAACAGAAAATAAAATGTTTCCTTCATTAAATTTGAATTATTTTGATGTTTACAATAATTACGCATGCCTTGTTAAGAAATACAGTTTTGAATATATACACTTTCTCTAAATAATGCACAGAGTAATAAGTTATGATATATAGTCGCAATTATTATTTAGTATTATTAAATATGTCACTAGATAGAAAGGTTACTATGAATTAAATTATATCACACTGTTTAATAATATAATTCCACAGATATTTGGAAATAAACTTTTGCTTTAAGATTTAAAATTATTAATTGTCGTAAAATGATATAAATATCTTAAATTAAACATTTTGAGAAGAAATTAACGTACATATTTAAGATACAACAGAACAATTCAAGCAATTAACTTGGTAATGTTTCAAAAAATTGGAAATGATCATTTTCTATATTAAATAGTCCGAAAAATATCAGTAAACCATATTTCTTTAAAAATGCTACTATTATCAGTTGATTATTATTAATTTGAACTTGAATGGGTTATTAATTTTTGAAACATTTCGTAGAAAATGTCAATGTTTTCTTCTGTTAATGAAGTTTAAAATAATGTTCAAAAATAGTTTGAAAAGCTCAAAACTTACGTTGAATGCATTTAAAAATTATTCCAGAAAATTTTAAAAAGATTAAGTTGGCATTATATTAATTTAATACGGTTATTTGAAGAAACATGAGGAAAACTTTATTTATTTATACTGTTATTCTCAAAACATAAAAAAAAAACTAAAATCTGATTTGAAGCATGCCAAATACATAACCAACGCAACCTTCACTAGTGAAGACCGTCTTGTCGATGGGTAGATACACATTTAACTTGTTGGGGTTCCAAGTCCTCCCCCCCCCCCTTTTTAGGGATAACAATCATCTAAAGAATAAGCTCTCAGCTCTGACACCAATCTTGATATTTGAATATGGCTTAAAAGTATGAGATATGTTGGCTGTGTAAAAGTGAAGCTTAAGCAAGGAAAAAATAGACAGCTAGAAACACTCAACAAACAAACGATGTTCGAAATGATTTATATAGATACCATAAAAATTATGTTTTGAAAACTGTTACATATATTTTTACATGAAGTACATACTACTTTTTCCTTTTATAATAACCTAATGAGAGAGTGAAGAAAAACTATAAAAATATTAATTAAGAAGGAAAATATTTTTTTCAAGCATCAATGATTAACATTTAAAAAATCTATGTATTTACCTAATTTTTGATTAGATATCATTCGATTCATTATTATTATCTTAAAATACTTATCAGAATAACATAAAAGGGATTTTGTTTTCTGAATTGATTAACTGATACATGATTACAATTTAATGTTGCGTTATTTTGAGTTTATGTTTTTATTCTCACCTGCTCTAAATCAACCATCGCACCAAGTTACTTTTAAATTAAAAACTGTTTTTATTTTTATTGTGTACGCATTACCAAGCATTTAAAATCTTCTTGAAATTAAAGTTTTTATAATTACTTGTGAAAAAAATTTAAATTATTAGTGTTTATTACGCTCTATAAACTTATGACTATATTCCATTAAAATATTACATTACGATACTGCTCAAACTAAGCAAACTAAATAAATAGTTAATCAGGCTAATTCAGAGAAATTGAGGATTAAATCAATTTTTATTCCTGAACAATAGACAAATTTTAAAAATTTCCACTACGATTGCACTATTTAAAATTATCTGAAATGACGTTTTCGGAAGCCAAAATATGTTGTTTTGTGCAGTTTTATGTATTAATAAATGAAAGGGAAATAATTTTTAACTTTAAAATGTGGCAAGTTGTCCATATTGTATATAATATAGAATTTATCATAGAATCATAAAAAATGTAAATAATAATACAGTAATAGATTAAGGTAAAAGTACACATTTGAAACGTCATTTTTGTCAAAATTTTCGATTTTCTAATTTTAATGTCTGTTTAAAATTTAAACTTTTTTTTCTTTCCAGTAGTTTTTGAATTTTGCTTGTACCTTATTTAGAACTTAAGTTACAGGTATTTGATTTTTACTCAGTTGCTAATTTTTAATTGCAATTGAAAGTTTGTTTTTGATTTTTCTCGACATATTTACACATGACAACATAAATATCAGAAAGTGTTATGAATCAAATTATATTTAAATTTCGCAAGTATCTTCCTTATACAGGTTTTAAGAACTCCTACTACTTTCATGGCTGTAAAATTGATATGTTTTTAATAACAAAGGTATAAATCATGTATTGTTATAACTTTTTTTTTTTATTTTTTATTGTTATTTGATTCCAAAAAAAAAAAAAAAAATGTAGTAATATGATTTTCAGCATGAAAGTAGTACCGACCCCAAAAACTGTTATGATGAATAAGATAAAATTTACAGAATAATAATATTGTTGTTTACATTCGAGTTATGAGCGTTATTCTGATAAGCAATTTATGTACTATTTTCAGCATGTTTTACACTCCATTTTTTAAATTACAAGCAGATTATTAAATGTATTTTTCATAGTTTTAGGTTATATTTTATCATTAAAAAGCTTTTTGATAGCAAATATCAATGTATTCCCAAAAATTTTCACCTAAGGAGTATAGATGCCTGAAATAAAATGAAAAAGGAATATACTGAAAGCTTATTACTGGCCAGAAACATATGAATTAAATCTAATATTGTTGCCTTTTCTCTTACATTCCATAATGGTTTTCACATTCTTTCATAATGGTTTCACAATGGTGTATCTTTCAAATAAATTTCACATATTTCAAGAATTACTAGCGCTTACGAATTACCCAACTTTGATATTGTGCTTGTAAAATTGAACAAAATGTGCGTAAGTTACTTTTTTTAATTAGTAAGTACATGATTTGCAAGAATTAAACTATGGAGCAAAAAGAAGGCAAATTTGATATAATTTCTACAAAGAAATCTCACCCAATTTGTTGCCAATAAAATTTTAGGGAAAGCGTTTTCTAATATTTTTAGATGAAATTTTACCTACATTAGAAAAGCGAATGTTATATGGATGATTTTTTCAGTCATATTAGCATGTTAATATATTTAAAAACCCTTGTTAATCTTTATTTTAAGAAAATACTTACTTCATTATTCAATTTTAATCATAGCAATTTTATTATATTTGAATCTCAATCAAACAGTATACTGTATAATAAGTTTCATTATTTGAGTATGTTCCATTCAATTAAATATATTACACTTTCAATACATTTATATTATTTCCTTGTAAAATCACTGAAGTAGTTTGAGGAAAAATTCGTTCTTTGAACACAGAAAGAGCATTTTGCACTGTAAAATTAGCCATGTGCCACATGGGACGTTTAATCACGTTTCAAAGTAATTTGTATAAGAAATGCCTGCAATTTCATTTTATTGCTTATTATTTTATTCGGGCTAATTTCTTCCTATTTTAGATCCTCTAAATAAGTTCATAAATAATACGAAATATAAGAAAAGTTAATAAAATATAAAACACATATATAAAATTTCCTCTGAGGAATAAAGGAAATATACTACGAGATCGAAGAATGAAATGCTGTTTCTATCGCGGATAATTCTACAATTACAGTATAAGAAAATGAGACGATAATTAATTATAAAATAATCAATCAAGAAAAATTAATTGGTTGTAATTGAATGGGAATGTAAATATCATAAATAAAGTATTTATTTCGAAAGTATGATTTTCCTTCTGTAATAGCATTGTTTCATGATACTATTAATGAAGAGTCATCGTCGTTTTCTTAGTTGTTGTTTTATTTTATTTTCATTAGAGCTATTTAAATTATTTTTACATTGTTTTAAAATGATATAATTGATGACTTATTAATTTATTTTGCTAATCAGCTCCAAAAGTATTTGAAAACGATATGCATATCGAAGTTAAAATATTATCATTTTATATTCGTACCTTTGAGAATTACATTTTACACGTATATTATTAAAATAAAAATTTATAGATGAAGATAATAACTTTTATAGAAATTTATCTCTTTATCGTTTATAAATTATTATTAAAAGTATTATTGTTTGCTGTTTTAAGTACCGAATTCAGCTGCTTGCATTATAATTGTATGTTTAGCTCCCATTTATTTTGATTTTATGTACTGAAAGTGAAATAAAAACAGAATATTCTTAATTTTATTAAACAAAATGTCATTATATCATATTTTTTTTTAATTTCTCCTTCTTAACTATTGCATTTATATCTAATGTTATGTAAACATTGGAAATCAAAAAAATATTTTTATTACGCTTACAAAGAATTTTTAATGCAATGAATTATTAAAAACATTTTAATTTTTGAAAAAAGTAAAAAAAAAAAGTGTAATTAATGCATTTTTCCCATAAAGCTTCTTGAAAGTAGCAATATTCTTCAAATTGCGTTTATTTTAAATGTACTTAGTATTTCAATGTCCTCAAGTATTTTCTACAGATTACCTTTACTTTCGGTTTTTGAAAATACGAAATTATGTTACTTAGCAATAATTTTGCTGACAACATCATTGAAAATTTAAGTTCTCAATAAATGTTTTTGAATTCTATTTCATCATTCAATCAAATTCTATAATTAAAATAATAAATCTATAGACGAAAAAAATTATTTACACAAAATTTCCCCAGTAAAACATATTTATAGCATTAATTGAATTTAGAAATAGAAGGTTTAAAAATAAATTATTCAGAATTTCAAACTCGGGAAAGTATTTTTTAAGAGAATAAGCCTATGAAAAAGATACATGTATGAGAAATTCATACAAGAATATTGTCATCTTATCTACTAAATCAATACTGATAATATTTTGGTGACACTACGGAAAATTCGAATTCTACGATGATAGCATAAGTGCTAAATTTACTTTCTAAATATTCCATTTTCTAAATATTCCATTTGCATTATAACATTATTATAACAATCCATTACTAACATTTTAATTTTTATTATAATTGTTTTCAAAACTTTTTCTTATGTATTATTCTGGTAAATTTAAAAAAAAGTTTCTGTTAATGTAAATGATGATTTGAAAAATTATAAGAGCATACTGAACGTAACAATTTTTCAAAAAAAAGTAGTCATTAAAAAAAGAAAGAATATATATTTGAGCATCCTAGCAATTCACTTTATTTATAAAATTAGCCAATAATATCATTCTTAAATAAGTTTCCTAATATAAGATTTATATTTCTAATAATGGTACTGACTGTAGTATAACAGTTTGTACCATAAAAAAAACAGTTAGTACCCTAAAAAAACAATTTAGGATAGCATAATAATACACTTTCACTGTCTGATTATGGAGGAAATTTTCCTTCTCAAAATAATATTATAACTACATTTCTAAATAATTAATAATGCAGAAAAATATGGCGCTAAATAAGCATTTTAATTAGTATCACTGAATATTATTTATTTCTGAATGCAGGGTAAGAACATATATTTCATATTTTAATAATTTTCATTTTTTTTCAAAACCTCCTAAAAGCCAAAATCAAGAAATTAGTGAAATCTTTTTAAGTTAGTCATTCTCTTATAACAATTGTATGCTAAAAATAGTTTTAAAAAAAGCGTTTTAAACAACATATTCTCGTAAGTTAATTCATAATTTTTTCAGCCTAATATTATTGTCTAGATTTATATACAATTTTATTTCCAATAACAACGCAGAAATTGTTAATTTAAAAATTTATAAAAGTTTTGATATCTGAAACAAAAAATAATATACCTGCAACAAAAAATAAAATATAATTATCTGCTCATAAAGATAAAAACATTTTCCTTTCTTTTAGATTATTTTATGAATTTTCAATTTTAACTCGAGATAAGATTATTTTTTTGCTTATTACATGAAAATACGAATAAGAATATCTAATTTAATTTGTAAGTGATCCTGAAAACCAAAACATTCTTTTTTTGCTTCTTGTGAAATTCTTCTTGCTTATTTTTTTCCTTTGCTTCTCGCATGATTTTTCAAAAATATTGTTGAAGAAATATGTCGCTTAAATATTAATAAAATAAGAAGGATTTTGTTACATAGGTAGAAGAGACATATGTAAGTATATATATATATATATATATAAACTGCTGTTTGTAGAAAATGCAACACCATGAAGGAATCATCAGAATCAAATGAAATTCGCAGCAAATGTCAATTATAGAATATTATGCAAATTAATAAAGTTTCAGAGCCATCGCGCGTGCGCGGCGTGCGCAGCGCCCTCTGAATTGATGCTGAAAGCGTATAAATAAAGTGCTGTAGCGGGACGTTGAAAAAAGTCTATGATTATTTGTTAGTGGCAAACGTTTAGTGAGACCTGAGTATGCCTCCACGACGGAAGAATAAGAAATTCAAGCAACTTACGGAGTTTGAACGAGGGAGGATAATCGGCCTTCGAGAAGGAGGATTTTCCTATCGCGCAATAGCAGCTCGTATGCAGCGGAACAGTTCCACAGTGATGCGAGTTTGGAAGCAGTGGACCGACGAGCACCGAACAACTCGAAAAACAGGCACTGGACGACAGAAGGTGACGTCAGAGCGCGATGATCGACACCTGCTCCGCATGGCGGTGAATGATCACACAGCTTCCTCCAGGCAGCTGGCAGCACGTTGGTCTACTGCTACAGGTGTACAATTGTCGGCTTCGTCAATTCGTCGTCGTCTGCTGCGCCGTGGATTGCGTGCAAGGGTGCCTTTATACAGGATTCCCCTCACGGCGAATCATCGACGGCTGCGTCGGCAGTGGGCTCTTGAGCACAGAGACAGGCGAGCTGATTGGCACCAAGTTGTCTTTTCAGATGAATCACGCTTCAATTTGTGGACCCATGATGGCCGTGTTCGTGTTAGACGTTATGCCGGTCAACGCTGCCTTCCTGAGTGTATTATTGAACGACATAGTGGTCGAACACCCGGAGTTATGGTCTGGGGTGCGATTTCGTATCATGGACGATCCAATTTGATACGAATTGAGGGTAATCTCAATAGCAACAGGTACGTCCGTGAAGTGCTACAGCCCGAAGTCGTTCCTTTCCTTCAAGGCATCCCTGGAGCTATCTTTCAGCAGGATAATGCACGCCCACATGTTGCGCGGACTGTTCGAGACTTCTGTTCAGCACAACGCATGCAACTTCTTCCTTGGCCTGCTTATTCACCGGATATGTCGCCTATTGAGCACGTGTGGGATATGGTTGGTCGGCGTCTCGCTCGTGATCCGCGTCCTGCAGTTTCCAAAGACGAACTTTGGTTGCGCATACAAGCGATATGGAATTCTCTTCCTCAAGCAGATATTCAACATCTGTTTGACTCCATGCCACGTCGTATAGCAGCACTTATTGCAGCGCATGGTGGCTGCACCAAATACTGATTTCGGACGCTTAATTTGTTTCTTTTGTTTTGAAAATTTCATCATTTATTTGTATCAGTACAAGTCGTTTCTGCATTAAATTTCATTTGATTCTGATGATTCTTTCATGGTGTTGCATTTTCTACAAACAGCAGTATACCATTCACATTCACTTCTTAGAACTTTAAAATATAAAGCAATAAGATATTATTAAGTAAAATAGTTTGGAGGCTTTAAAAATCAAAATTTTAAAATTAATAAGAAAATTATTTGCAAAAATTAAAAACAGAGAATTAAGAATTATGAATTAATTACTTGAAATAGATTGAAATAAAAAATAATTAACATAAATCTATTTTTATAAATGTTTTATTTTAAATTGTTATTAGAAAACTAATAGAATAATTAGATGGAAGGTAAATGTCGTAATGTTGAGTAACACTTTCATGAATATTTAAAGAATTGTGAAATAATTTTTATTACTTTGGATTTAATTATATACAATGAACCTAATTGAGATTCTCAAATTACTGTTCTGGAAATGAGCTTTATTTACAAAAATATTAAAATTTTCTCTTACATTATAAAATTACTCAGTTTTAATCAAATTACTATTGCTTGCATTCTTATCACTAAAAAATATATTATTTTTTAAAACAAAATTACCTAAGTATTAAATTTTTTCATTAAAAAATGAATCTATTAATACAAAAATTAAAATTAACAATATGAAAATTTATGAGATTGTGAGTATCTTTGGAAATAAATAGATCTTAAATACATAAAAGATATAAAGAGAGAAAATTTATATTATTTGCTACATAATTAACAATAACATAACATTTTTTTTTTAATTTTGTTGGGTCTTTTAAAATTATTGATAATTATTTTTATAAAAATTGCAAAATTTTACTAGCTGTCTTAATATAAGCATTATAACCTTTAAATACTTTGTGAAATTTTATAACAGTTTTATGGAGTTTAGGTGTACAAACATAATAGGAAATTTTAAATCATATGGTTAATTTTCTCACACCTATAACAAAAGTTATACTCTATATTCCTCTTTCAGTGTTGTTTAATCCAATTAGAGGAATATTTTTAAAAATGTTTCTTGTTCACATAAATTTTGAATTTTTTCACATGATAATTTAATTTCTAGAAACTTTATCAAGAAAATTGATTAACAATTATCTTTGAAATTTTAACAGAATTTTTCAAAACCTTTTAATAGTTTCTTGCAATATTATTCAAAATAAATCGTTTAATATCTCTACTTGTAATGTACTTATATTCAATAAACGCCTCTACTGGAAAACCGTATTTCTTAGATAAATAAGAATCAAAATTATCGAAATCTTGAATGATTTTTAATATAACCATTATTGTTAGAAATAATGATCCAAAATATAATAACCTTATTCATGATTTCTCTTAAATTTGTTTAAAAAACATTTAGATTACCTGTAATTCCACCTGGATATTTATAAATTCATTTTGACCTTCACAAAAACAAATATTATTTACTTGCAGTTGTTTTAGAATTATTAGAATATACTCGTCATTAAAATTGCAACACCATGAAAGATAACAAATACAAAAAAAATAATATTCATTGCACTTACATAGTGTGCCATGAAGAAAAAATAGTTAAATATTCAAGCAGTTTGGGGCTTACAAGAGAGTGAAATTAGTATATAAAGCAGTCGCTCCTGGCCTCTAAAATGGTCATTACCCGGGATTGGAAGACAGAATATAACAAACCATTATTCTTCAAGTCTATACCATGCTTCAGCAACCTTATCAGCTCGAGAGAAGTGGCGGGGCAATCTATCAGCAATCTATTACCGGAGGGTTTCAATGGGTCTGGAGATCATACAGGCACTGGCCTACATTGTCTCCAGAACTGCTGATTGATGGAAGATGACATTTGGAAGACCTCGAAGATAGGGTACAACCACTGGACGTAAGATGTCTGAAATGCTCCGATCTGCGTTCAAATTACCGTTGATCCGAACTAGACTTGTGCGTGTCGTGTATTCAATGGCTGCCCAAACCATCACACCAGGAGCAAGGGTCATATGAATATATCGAATGCAAACAGGCGATGCGCAGTCTCCTCGTAGCCTCCAGAAACGTATACGGCCATCAGAATACTGCACGCAGAAACGATTTTCATTTGAAAAGGCGGCATTATGCCACTCGTGTATCCAGCTTATTCGTTCGGCGCACCATATTCACCGTCCCTTTCTATGCTGCATTGTCAAAGGAACTGAAGCAATGGTGACCTTGCTGACTGTCCAAACTGATGCAAACGTCATTGCACTATGCGAGTGAATAGTGGGCGTGTTGCTAACATGATCTTTCTTATGACTAATAGTCCATGATGTGGTTGTAAGATTTTGCACGGTTTACCACACAATATGTCCGTCGTCTCGGGTCTTAGTCATAGGATTGCATGTAGATCCAGTATGTCTTTCAGTATAACCCTCAACAACTCATTGATTCCATTTTCTCATGACAATCGACAGTGGGACCGGGAATATCACTTAAAGAAGATACACGCTATTGTTTGGCCACTATCCTGCTTCTAGCAAATTCTGACACTTGCTGGTAAGCATTTATCCATAATATTCGAGGCATAGCATCATATTTTCATCTAAATGAGATCTTATAAAAAACTTTTATAATGGGAAATCTGCAAAACATCTTTTCTTTTATGCAGTGCTGCATAATTTCTTTACCTGTCTATTGATTCTTTTCGTAAATTTTTTGAAAAGTTTTCTTTTAAATTCCTTGATTTTAGAGATTTATCTACAGTAAATTTATATAGTGTCTCATATTGTAATTTTTTTTTTTAATTTTTATTTCCTTTTCTTTTTTTGCTATGTTTTATTTGTATACTTGTGTTTGGTGTATAAGTTTTTAACATAATATTATAGGAACTATGTATA
>BMAW01082879.1:94494-160739 GCA_019974015.1 Nephila pilipes | reverse complement strand
ATAAACGAATGTTACAAAATAAATGTTTCAATTACAGTTGTTTAGAATATTTTTTTTTTTTTTAATATTGAAATATAATCATTGCTTTTTTTTCTTTACTGCCGTGAGAGGCCCACTCGAATGAATACTCGTAATAACAAGTTTCTTATAAATATAATCTGTAATAAAATTCTTCCCACTGATATGTATACTACTTGTACTGAATTTGAAAAATGTTTTGAGTTGTACTTTATACATATATTAAGCATGTAATATAATTTTGAGATAGGACTGAATAATCGAAATCATTGTAAAATAATTTTAAAACACTTTCTTTATGAAAAAGAATGTTGAAATCGAGAATAAATTCTGTTCTTTTTATCTTTGAGAAATTGTACTAAACATAATAAATATGAGTTGTGAAACAAAGCTTTGAATAAACAGAAGAAAGTCAGAACACAATGTACATTACACATTATTGGAAAGAGTAAATGGAATCCTAGATAGGAAAACGCTTAGAGTTAACTAAAAAATTAAAATAACTACATTGGTTAATAGCTTCTAGTATATAAAAAATTAAAAGAAAATGATTCGTCAATAAATTCGTCTAATATTTTATCTAATATCAGCAATGCTTATTTAATCTTTTGAAACATATACAAATTTTTATAATTAATAACCTAGTCATTAAAATAATACTAAGATTTACGTGCTAAATTTTAAAACTGAAATTTCTTCAGGACAATATCACTATATATTTTTATTTATGGAAATTAATCAAAATTCGACGGTTTATTTCATGTCGAAGCCATAGCTCATTACATAAAATAAATTGAAAAACATCTGATATTTTCTACAAATGAAGCTTTTGAAATTTTATACAGTTTATATCCTATATTATTCACAATTAATAATTTTGTTATTAGTTCTACAGTAGAAGGGACTGTCATAAACAAATCTTAAGTAATTATTATTCACTGTCCTTTTCGGGTTTCAATGTAAGTAATCATTTGATGGAGATACATCACTGTGGATAACAAACTCCCGATGAAGCAAATGAAAGAGATATCTCAATTGTACTAAATTAATTGATCATTTAAAAATAATTTAATTATTCGTGATTTAATTAATCAAAATTCACCATAGGGATGTCGATATTTGGGGAAAATAGTTTACGTTATTTGTTTCCCTCCTCTGAAATAAGCTAACTATTTTAAATTACTGTTCAAGTTATTTATAAGTAATATAGTTTTTTTTTATCTCATCTTGGTATTATTAGTAACCTCGTAATTCTTCAAATAATTACGTATTGCTCATTGACTTGCTAGCATGGAACTTATCTTATTGCTAGTATATGATCTTTACTCATTCTAATGCCATTTAAAAATAAAATTATAGTCTGTTTTTAATGAAATACATATTTAAAGAAAGAGATCTTATTTGAAACCATAATACATGATAATTTTACATATTTTCATAATTAATTAAAGTTTATAACCTAAGTCTAATTGACTTACATAATTTTGATATAATGCCTGATATGATATGTAAGATGAATATCTCTTTCTGAACGGAATATTCGAAGTTTGCATTTGAAATTGGGTCTAGGTTAATCGTAGAATAACTGATAATTCTGGAACTTATATACTCAGATTCTCAGTATCATCTCAATTAATTTTTTTAAATTCGCACTCTTAAGACTCCCGTTTAAATGCCATTTTGATTTCGTGGATGTAATTTTAATCCTGTGGAATTTCGACATGAATTCTCACATCATTACTATTTGATCTATTTGAATGAAATAAAGTTTATCTGAAAGAGTAAAAATTAATGAAGGCTTCTGATGAAATACATTTTTCCACCGATTTTTAAAAATATTTTTACCCCTATTTTAATAATTCTTTTGCGAGTTTTTCTGTCTTTAAAAATATTTTTAAACGTTGGAGGGAAAAAGTAATTCCACAGAAGCATTCATTATTTTTTGCTCTTTCAGATGCATTTTATTGAATTCAAATGAATCAAATAGTAAAGATGTGAGAATTAAAGTCGAAATTCCATAAGATTAACGTTAAGCTGACGAAATCAAAATGGCGGGTACACGGGAGCCTTAACAATTTTTATGTTTCAAGATATGGGATGACATGTAAATTTGAAGACAGATAACTCTATCAATGAATTCTGATGTAATTACAGTGTTTATTTCGAGGGTGCTCAGATATTTTTTTATCAAATTCATTTATTTAATATTGAGCAACTAAATATCCATAAATTACTGTCTATGTTTCTCATCCATAATTTTCACGCAGTTCATAAAATAAGTCAGTTTAAATTACATTTCTGTGCAGAGTTGCATGATGACTATTCTCGGCGAATATATAATTTTTAGCTCCGGTCAAGAGGTGAGAACAATACTTGAGATAGTATTTAATTTTCTGAACTTACACACTACATCACGTAAGACCTTTAAGATTCAGTCCCGTTTAACTTGTTAACTATCAAGTTATTCAACTCATCAATTTGAGTTGAATAGCTTGACACCACCTTGAATAACACAAGACATGAACCTTGAATAACACAAGACATGAACCCACGATTCAATTTCTAAATTTTTGGCCATAAATTTTGCTCCCACTACCACAAGGTTATTATCCCCTTCATACTTTAGAAACATTTCACTTTATTCTGCAATAAATCTGGTTTTTAAAAACTCCCCATAAAGGAGAAAATTGCACTCCAAGGGAAAACAACAATTGCCTTAAAGAGGAATTCGAGAATTATCGAGAAATTCGTATGCAAATACCATCCAATGCAATATGCAAAATATTCAGAATTAGTGAAAAATGTATAAATAGAAGGAGCCCTAGAACACCACTACTGAATATTTTAATGGCTTGAGTAAAAAAGAGAAATATTAAAATTCTATGGCATAAGTTTACTTTGAAAGTGACTCAGTCTATCTCTCCACATATTGTTCTCTCGTACTATATGATCATATGAAAGGACTTTTAGTAGTTTTGAAAGAAGTAGCATAGTCAAACGGAAAGATAGTTGGCTCTTTGGGGGGAAAAAGTACAGACATTTTCGACGTTGTCCGGATTTCACATCAGAAAAGAAGCAGTCAACTAAGACCATAAAATAAAATGATATTAAATCCATCAGAATGGCTCTCTCATCATCTGAATTTTCATTATCAATTATCTGACGTATAACTGGAGTACCAGTAACCTCAAGAATCATCAAAAGATGACCTTAAGATGTCGTGTGAACTCGCGACTACCATAGCATATATTGAACTTCATAATTTTATACCGAAAAGTACGACTGATACAGAGACGAGCTTCTTTGATGTGAAATCCCTCAAACTAAAATTGAATTGTTTCCAACAGTAAAATAAAAAAAAATAAGAACTTTTAATTGAGCTCTGATTACTAGAAAATAATTATCTGGAGAGGGATAGAATATCAACCTGACTGTTTCATTCTACACGTCCTAACAACCAGGAATCAGAATTGGAGAGGACATTTCATTTGATTTTTCTCATTCATGACACTCATACAGCAAGTTAATACGTTGGTGATATTCAATGCCAGTTGAGTGGTGATGTGTCCACAGCATCTTTTCACTGAAATCCCTGGCTTTTATTCAATGGAAAAATTCCTGATCATAAACGGCAATCATATCTACTGATTCACAGTATTTTTGTCAAATACCAATATACAACCATTCTAAACTGCTGTTTGTAGAAAATGCAACACCATGAAGGAATCATCAGAATCAAATGAAATTCGCAGCAAATGTCAATTATAGGATATTATGCAAATTAATAAAGTTTCAGAGCCATCGCGCGTGCGCGACGCGCGCAGCGCCCTCTGAATTGATGCTGAAAGCGTATAAATAAAGTGCTGTAGCGGGACGTTGAAAAAAGTCTATGATTATTTGTTAGTGGCAAACGTTTAGTGAGACCTGAGTATGCCTCCACGACGGAAGAATAAGAAATTCAAGCAACTTACGGAGTTTGAACGAGGGAGGATAATCGGCCTTCGAGAAGGAGGATTTTCCTATCGCGCAATAGCAGCTCGTATGCAGCGGAACAGTTCCACAGTGATGCGAGTTTGGAAGCAGTGGACCGACGAGCACCGAACAACTCGAAAAACAGGCACTGGACGACAGAAGGTGACGTCAGAGCGCGATGATCGACACCTGCTCCGCATGGCGGTGAATGATCGCACAGCTTCCTCCAGGCAGCTGGCAGCACGTTGGTCTACTGCTACAGGTGTACAATTGTCGGCTTCGTCAATTCGTCGTCGTCTGCTGCGCCGTGGATTGCGTGCAAGGGTGCCTTTATACAGGATTCCCCTCACGGCGAATCATCGACGGCTGCGTCGGCAGTGGGCTCTTGAGCACAGAGACAGGCGAGCTGATTGGCACCAAGTTGTCTTTTCAGATGAATCACGCTTCAATTTGTGGACCCATGATGGCCGTGTTCGTGTTAGACGTTATGCTGGTCAACGCTGCCTTCCTGAGTGTATTATTGAACGACATAGTGGTCGAACACCCGGAGTTATGGTCTGGGGTGCGATTTCGTATCATGGACGATCCAATTTGATACGAATTGAGGGTAATCTCAATAGCAACAGGTACGTCCGTGAAGTGCTACAGCCCGAAGTCGTTCCTTTCCTTCAAGGCATCCCTGGAGCTATCTTTCAGCAGGATAATGCACGCCCACATGTTGCGCGGACTGTTCGAGACTTCTGTTCAGCACAACGCATGCAACTTCTTCCTTGGCCTGCTTATTCACCGGATATGTCGCCTATTGAGCACGTGTGGGATATGGTTGGTCGGCGTCTCGCTCGTGATCCGCGTCCTGCAGTTTCCAAAGACGAACTTTGGTTGCGCATACAAGCGATATGGAATTCTCTTCCTCAAGCAGATATTCAACATCTGTTTGACTCCATGCCACGTCGTATAGCAGCACTTATTGCAGCGCATGGTGGCTGCACCAAATACTGATTTCGGACGCTTAATTTGTTTCTTTTGTTTTGAAAATTTCATCATTTATTTGTATCAGTACAAGTCGTTTCTGCATTAAATTTCATTTGATTCTGATGATTCTTTCATGGTGTTGCATTTTCTACAAACAGCAGTATACAATGAATAACGATAGAAGCGTCACACACGTGGTGATATTTACCAACTATAACAATTAATACTAAGCCAAATAACATAATTTAAGGGACAGAAATAGACCTACGCTTCAGTGATTATTGTTTTATGTGTATCTGTATTTTATAATCAAATTTTAGGAAGTTTTTATTGTACCTTTTTCTAATACATTTATTACACTTATAGCCCTACAAATATTACTCTTAAATAATTCATTCAGGGTACATCATGTTTACAATTTAGAATGCACATTTCCAACAATGATAGGAGTTGACATCATATTTATACATTTATTGAAATATTTTATAAAAAAAATTAGACTTGTTACTAAATTTGTATAGACCATTGTATTGCAAGACAGAGGAAAAAATTTTTGAATTAAAAATGTTAAGAATCTTACTTTAAATGTATTGTTCTATAACATCTGTAGCATATTTGTAAGGGGAAAGTCAAAAATAATGTAAGTCGCTATGTGAATGCATCTGTATCTAGTAAATAAATGATTTTCGATTAGATGAATCATTGTTTAGATATAGTAAATTCATTTGCATCGCTTTAGAAAATGGAAACAATTTTCCGATTTATCAATAACTCGATAACTATAAGAATACTTGAAATTTATTGTTACTAAATTCTTTTTTCAATATCTTTTGAGAAAGAAGTGAAGCATAAAATTTCATTTAGAATTTGCGTATAATAAAAAATTGGGTATCCTTTCGTTAATAGAATCAAGCATGTTGTCTACTTTTTTCAGTTTGCAAATAGGTATATAATTTCAATATTACAATAGCTCCATTTTTTTCCTTCTTTAATAATTTTCCTTCAAATTCTGTGTATAATTTCATAAACACGCCTTCATAAAATGAATTTGAAACTGTCAGTCAGATAGAAACTAAAAATCCATTAATAACATAATGTTCTTTTCATAACATTGTGCCATGACACATTTTACACATATTTATGCAAAATATAAAGACTCAATAAAGTAACACATTCTATTTAAAATATCAGTATTAAAATTGAAATAACAAAGCTATTAATTATTTAGCTAATGATATATGCATGTAAGAGAAATTGTTTGTTTCCATTAGTAAAATATTTTAAACCATATTAATAATGTTTAATTATTCTAACAATTATTCCAAGGAAATCAATGCTTTTAAATAAATTAGAATTAATTCTAGATTTAAAAAAAATTGTAATTAAATTATGATTGTTTCCTGATTTTTGGAATAACTCTTCTAAAATTCAATTTTAAGATGTTGATTCTATCGTAAAATAAGGATTTCGTTGCATCGATGCAAAGTATAAAATCTCCTACAAGAGTGAACGCTTTCTATTATAATAAGTATTTAATATATTTTTACAGTTGTTTTGCTTAAAAACATCTAAGAATTAAGATATGGAGGTAATAAATACTTTATTACTAGTTTTGAACACAAAATATTTCAATTACGATAAATAAAATGCATCTTAACACATAACTCAATAAACTTATAATATGTTATATACTCCTACCTTATTACTAAAACTCGTGATATTAAAAGTGTTACTTAATATAGATATCAAGAAAATGACATTTTGGAAATCTACTTTTTTCAATAAATAATTTCTATCATTAATGCTAATATACAGTCATCAAAAATAGGTTAATCTTAAAAACAGGCAACTTCCATGGCATCTAAGCTAAATTGGTATCATCTAAGCTAAATTGGTATCATTCTCAATTCCTCGAAAAAATATAATTTATAATGTCAAAGGGTTTTGATTAATGAACATAATTCATATAGTTAAGATTGGTGAGAGTATAAATAGCACATGCCCCAAATTTCTCTTGAATCTTAATAACGGATAAGTAGATACATTGATTTTTTTATTATTCAGATATTTTATTTTAAGATGTATTCAAAAATAACTTCTCTCTGTACTTCCTAGTTTTATAACTAGTTTAATAACTTTGTAAATTAACAAAATTGTTAATTTACAAAGTAAACTCAATGTATTCAGTAATAGTTAAACATTTATTTGTCGCTGCTAGTTTAATTACAATTCTCTAATAATCTTATGTCATAATAAAATATCCTCCTCTTTAATATATAAATTTATGAATGTAAAATAATAATTTATAATTTTAATTAATTTTACGATACATCTACAGTTGTTTTACATTATTACGGTTGAAAGCAGCATAAACATTGCTATATATAATTTTAATCATTGTAGAATTTCACTGATTGCACCGAAAACCATTGAATAACCTCTTGAATGACGTCATTTGTGTTATCAAATCTCGGTTCCCACAATAGTTTTTCGAGTTCTGGGAATAAGGAAAAGTCACTTTGGAAGATATCAGGAGAATAGAGCCAGTGTAGCCAGATTTTGAAGTCACATTATTTTTATTCTTCAAACTCATCTTGACATAAGTGAGTAAGTGTATAGTCTATATAAGAAAACGGATGCCTTGATGTTCATACCTCCCTGTTTCCTGATCAGAGCATCACACATTGAGTAAAGCAGTGTGCAGTAATAAGCACCAATGATGGTCTGACCCTTATCCAGGTAGTCTATTAATATGACTCCACTACTGTTCCAATACAGTTTTTCGCTGTACTTCCAGTCCTTAATCATTTCTTTAGTTTCTGGATCATAATCAGGGATTAAAGATTCTTCCTTAGCTACCAGGAGACGAAAATGAAAGATGAAATCCTTTTCATCTTGCTCTAATATATTCAAGTCTACATAGATAGACCGCACTTTTATAAAAATGAGTCAGTAATTGTAGAAACCTATGTGCTGACATCTTTGAAATCTTTGACCCAATGAAAAATTCTCTTCTCACCCCGCAATAATGTCATTTGACAAGCTAACATATTCATAAACATCCATCATTTTATGCTGAATTTGTCAGGAACTATTAACATTCAAAAAAAGAAATTTAATCCCGTGTCGAAACTTTATGATTTCTTATATCTTGGCTGTTTAAACTGAAACCATTTATAAGTTTAAAAATAATACTGACTGAAAGGTAAGTCATTATGCCAAAGTTATTTTTGTGACAGAGATGTTTTTTTTCAAATATTAATTCACACATATAACTTTTATTTTAGTTGGCATCTTAATTTTTTTTATTTATGTCTATTACAAATAATGTTCTTTAAACCAGATTTCCATGAATTATTTCCAACTGAAGAATAAATACATAAAATTAAATATAGAAGAAGCTCATTACTGCTCTGACTTTCTGAATGTACATTAACCATTTTATGGCACAAATAGTATAATTCCAACTATATATTTTTCCTATCTTCAAGTTTTTTACTTATTAAATGAAACTATGGGATATTATTAAAAATACATAATAGTTTCTATCTCTTGTCAATTTTTTTTAATCTCAAAGAAGTTCTATAGAGTGAATCACGCAGCTGGAAATACTTGGATTGTCTTTAAGTAAACGGAAGAATATTGTGGTAACAGCTTGCTTTTGCTGGATGAATAACTTCGAAAATGCATTGATGCATTTTTCATTACGTTTCGCAATTTAAAATAATATAATGTGTAAAATATGTAGAATGTATAAAATATACAGGATACATTTGGGTACCATGAATAAATGCTTTATTTTTAATGCAGACATTTATATCAAATAAAATTATGTATGAACTAATTTACTTTTAAAAATTAAATGCACCTCTAGAAATATGTATTAAAAGTTAATGACTAGAAAAATCCTAAAAATTACTTTTTAAAATTAATTAATACTGTCATAAAATCCCTTAAAGTCCTTTTCTTTCATGATATTGTTTCATGCGTAATAAATATGATTCATAGGCCATTTAAATCGCATTATCTTTTTTTCTTCTTAGCTGACATTAGTAATGTTTTATTGTATTTTTATAAATAACATTTTGTTTTCAAAGACTATATAATGCAGTAGGGCTTCGGTGAAATACCAAAAATACTATTACCATTGTGCCACTTAGGCAACCGTCTTATAAGGCTACAATTGAGATTCTGTAACCGTGACTGATAGACACAGAGGAGCTAAAGAAGTGGAACGGGAGGGAAATAAGTTTAATTGCCAACGCAGGTTTCGCAGGTTGAATGCAGAATTACTTCTTGCTGTTATTGGAATTTTCGTAGATGGCCTCTATAGCTTACAATTGATTTTTTTAAATGTATATGTTATATAGATTTCATATATTCTTTTAATTATTTTAACCGGTTTAATTTAATTTGTGAACCTTTTAAAATAATTTGTGTACTCTAGCAGGGCAATCATATCTGTTTCCAGAACTTACCAACACTAGGATGGATTCCTTTCAAGTAATATTGTGATTGAATTTTAGAAAGTAAGAAAAGAAACGAGCATTTAGAAATGTGCTGTTGAATTAAAATGATATAGATAATTATAAGTATTTAAAAGTTAAATTACAAAACCAACCAATGAATTCTTGACTCCATTTTTCCAAAAATTCTAAACATGTAGTTTTTGTTTTCAATTTGCAAGTCATTGAAGCTACGAGGAGTTTCAAAAGGAAAAAAGTTATTTATTTCTACGGATGATGTGGTTTTTAAACAAATCTCGTGTCTTGAAATCGTGTATTCAATAGTGAATAAGTGTATTCAATATTTCACCTTCATAAACAGAACATTTAAGACAGAGCAGCAATTCCCAAACCACTTGTTACAGATATTCATGACAAACGTCATCTACAATGGTGTCACACTCACAAAACCTGGTCGATTGATAAGTGAAAGGAAGTAATAAGGCTGACGAATCGTCTTTCACACCTTTCCCTACCACAGGATGGGTGCACGTTTGGAGGATACTTGCACAAATGTATGATCATGGTTGTCTCTTTCCAACTGTCAAGCACGGAGGAGGATCTATCATGATATGGCAGCCATGTCGTGGTCTTCTCCTGAGCTAATCGTAACCCTTAAAGGAAGAATCACTGGGGAGAAGTATAGAGAAATTTTAGCTATCCGGGTCCATCCTATGATGCAAACTTTTTTCCCGCAGGAGATGGGATTTTTCAAGACGATAATGCACCTATCCATAAAGCGGGACTTATCCAATCATGATTTGATGAAACGAGAAGGAATTTAAGCATCTAATTTGGCCCTCATAGTCACCCTACCTAATATAATTGAACCATTAAGGTCTATTTTAAAGCGTTCAATACGGAATACGATATCCTCCACCAGCATCTCTTCCAGAACTTTCACAATATCTCCATGAAGAATGGTACAATATTCCTCAAAACACCATTCAACACTTGTATGAATTCCTTCCTAGGCGAATTCAAGCTATATTAAGTACCAAAGGTGTTCCTACACCATACTAATAAAGGGTTCTTTATAAATCTAAGGTGCTTCCATTATTTTGATAACCACTGTATATAGTCATTTGACCGATTATTATTATTATTATAAGTTTTATTTCAGTCTCATTTACACAATTTGTACATGGCAGATCTTTCTTCAAGACCGACTACAAGGTAACTCTGTAGCTCAAATTAAATTTTTTTTAGTTATTTAAATAATTTTAAGGCGTGGATTTTCATATGTGTATAAAATAGTCTGTAGATAATACAAAAATATTTGAACTATAAAATGACAATTGTGAGTATGAATTAAAGAATTACCCATTTCTCTGCTTAAATTTGATATTAGTTTGATTCTATCTCGTATTTCCCTAACATGATAAGTATTAAATATCATAACAAGATACCTCAATTTATTTTACAAATTTATTGCTAATTAAAAATTTAAAAAATTCTGAATAATTCATTAATAATAAACTTAACTATATTTATTTGAAAATGAGTAATACTTATTTAATTTTATAGCGATTAATTAATAATAAAAATTTTACCAAATGAAACAATTCTGTATGAAAAAGTCAATTTAGAAACGTTATGCGTAACGTTTTATATATTTTGCCATTTAAAGATATACTTTCCATAGGTATCTAGAGAGGGAGCAAACACATTGATTGGCATCTGAAATATATTTTGCAGTTGTAATGAATCTAAGTGAACTACATAACAATATTTATAATGCCAGATTAATGAATAGCTTTCGTGTGCATTATTTAGTACGAAATTTCATTGAAATTCGAAAAGTATTATCTCCTACGGCTCACAAGACTTAGCTTTTGACCAGCTATACTTCTTTTAGAAAAGTTAAGTTAGTTTTAGATCAAAGTCATAGTTTTAACTGTTAATTAAAATAAACACAATGAAAGAGTGAAAGTAGTATCAGAAATGTTCAGTCTCTCGATCCTTAGCTTTTATTATTTACTATAAAAGGATAAAATATTATTATGTTTAAAATTCATTAAAAATATTTAATGAAAAAAATCGACACGATTATCCAGATTAAAGCTATAAAGGAGGGATTTTAATACAAAATATATTTTTACACTTTTAGTATACCTTTAATATTAAATGAATGTTTGAAATATTTCAGGATTTGATAAATTTATATTTCTTAAAAATTAATTATTAAAAAAAGAATGTGAATGCTTTAGATAGCTACCAACACCTTAAAATACTCATTTTTCATATCAAATATTTTTTTTTCAATAATCAATTTCGTAAAAAGCATACAATGAAAAGATTAATTAAATAATAAAAAGTTTTTCGACCATCAATCAATTTTTTCTAAGCTTCTCAAATGAGTTTTCAGACATTTGTATTTTATTTTTTTCACTTCAGTTCTTAATAAAAGAAATTTAAAATCTTTCAATAGTGAGAAATCCTATTTATTTTGTTCAGTATACAGCATACTTTAGTGAATGGTATGTTAGTGATAAGGTGCCCGTGATTATCAGTAAACAATGTTGAAGAAATGACGAAATCCAAGCTTTTAATTGTACTTGTAAAAATCTGATGTATAGTATTGTATAACTGTTTTAGTGGATAAAAACCCATATTTATTATGAAGTATTAATTTAGTTTAAAATAGGGACTTTTAACCTTTAACAATTCCCTTAATTTAATTAAGGAAATCAGGAAAGGAAGAACATTCTTCTAAATTTTTTGAGATATTCTTACTAAACAACATAACACTTTTAAAACAAAGGCTTTCTATTTCAATTTAATAAACAAAATACCTGATTTATATCTTATTCATGAATTTTATTTCATAAAAATAGCTTTGATGAGTGAATACGCGGATAATTTACTGATGTATAATTGACTAAAAAAAGTCGAAATAACTGCATCTTAAAATGTAACTAAATGCGTTTCTTTAATGCATTTCATTCAATAAATGAGATTAAATAACGTAACTTCGTTTGCTTAAAACATTTCAAAATTAAATTGTTTTCTAACGTTTTTTCAATTGTAACTATTGTTTGAACGTGCCAGTGAGAGAAATATATATATATATATATATATATTTCAATAGGTCCACAAAGTCGGCTTGTTAGTGGTCTAGCCGTGAAGAATCTATTTATTTACATTTACACAGCTTACATTTTTACTCACTCTCTGGACCGTTATACTCCTTTACCATACAACTTATTACCAACCAATTGTTTGCATCCTTTTACATTTTATTACCAATCAAACAATGATTTAAATCTTTTTTCAATTTATATGGTGATGATGTGTTATATTTTTTCATTTTGAGTATGTGATATACATCTTGAAGCTTAAAGAAAATTCCGTCTTACTACTCACATATTTGAATCTTCATTTCTTTGAATTTTTGTAATAATTTTATTTGATCTGTCTGATAATTTTTGGGAGATGAATGTTGAATTTTATATTATTTTATTTGTTAGTTGAATTTTTTGATTTTATGAATATTTTAAGAATTGGATCCATTCAGCCTACCAGGAATGTTATAGATTTTATTTTTGTAGATTACATCAACAATTTGTTTGCATTTTTAATCAGGAACTTTTGATTTGGTTCCTAATTCTACCTTACCAAGTCTGCAAGGGGAAGGTTGGTGCCGATTAAACATTAGTTTAACCCGCTCGTGATTCCTCGACAGACTATTCTTTTGACGACTGGGTCATATTTTTCGTTTTTCTTTTCTTTCATTTGTACATTTCTTTCTTTTTCTTTAATTGTTTTAGATTATTCTTTTCTTAAATTTTCAGGTATATATGTATGTATATGTATATGTAACTGTATACTGTAGAAATCATGAAAGAAAATTAAAAGACAAAAAATGAAAATAGTCAATGAAAAATAAGTAACCAGGAACAACAATCAAGCTTCGATACTTTAGTAAAACTATTCAATAATACGTCAGCTGAAAATGAAACAAAAGACCATATTAAATGCAAACTCTCTAGCAAATAGTCCTATTTGAAATGAAATCAAATTCTAAAAAATTCAGGTAAAATACGAAAACTTCAGCTTAAAATTACAAAAATAAATCTATCGTTCAAAAAATTATCAATAAGCAAAAGTACTACAAATGAAATGAAAAATTCAAATGATGAAATAAGCGGGAGCCTCTTTAAGCTTCAAGATGTTTATCACATACTCAAAATGAAAAAAATATAACACATCATCACCATATAAATTGAAAAAAGATTTAAGTCATTGTTTGATTGGTAATAAAATGTAAAAAGATGCAAACAATTGGTTGGTAATAAGTAGTATGGTGAAGGAGTATAACGGTCCAGAGAGTGAGTAAAAATGTAAGCTGTGTAAATGTAAAAAAATAAATTCTTCACGGCTAGACCACTAACAAGCCGACTTTGTGGACCTATTGTTGTGTGGTGGATTTGAAATTGGATCATGATTCGCAAAGATGTTTAATACATCTGCGATGTATATAAGTACTTAAGAAATTTATTGGATAATCATGATCCAAACAGTTGTTGAAGAATTTTTTAATGTTATTAAATTTATCTATTTTATGCGTGGTTAATTTGTTATTACGTAATAAAAAGCCCAATAAAATATTCCTATAAATGGATCTGTGTAGATTACTGTTCCAAAAAGGTATTTTAATTACATGGAATTCGAATCTCTCTCTTTTATCAAAAATATTACTAATAAGTCTATTGTCAATTATTTGCAAATCGAGATCTAAAAATTCTACTGTATTTGAATTAAGATTAGTTTTTAATAATTTGAGGTAATTAGGGTAAAATGAAATATTTGGTTTAAAATCCTCAGTTTTACCTAAAATAATTAGATCATCTATGTAACGAAAAAGAAAGTAAGAATCATTGTCAATCTGTTGTAATTCATAAAAATGTAAATAAAAATTGGCCAGACAATTACTAGCTGGACCTCCTTGAGGGAGACCCTGAATTTGTTTATAGAGATTTTGACCAAAAACTATAAAATTCTCTTGTAATACAAGTTTAACGAGAGTATTGAATTTTTCCTGTTTTATTGTTTGATTAAAATGATATTTCTTGTATAAAATTGCAAGAACCTTAATTAAATCTTGAATATCTATTGAGTTAAAAAGGTCTTCAAAATCATATCCATGTATAGAGAATACCTCTTGTTCCTTCATGTTTTTGACAATTTCAAAACTATTTTTAATAATAGCGGTATTATCAATATTGTCAATAGATTTTTGAAGAATGGATTGAAGGAGTTTGCCAGATTTAGTGATATAGGTGTTATATCCATTCGTAATACTTCGAAATTTTACAGGATTTTTGTGAAATTTTGGCGTTAAGAAAATATATGGAAATTTAATGTTTGTAAGGTGTAAACCCACCTTCTTATTGAATGCCAAAAGACGATTATTTATTTCTCTGTTACTATATTTGGATAACTGGAAAGCATTATTATTCATTACATGTTCACTCAATAATTTATGATAGTAAAATTTGCAAATAATTGCATAATTTGCAGGAACCTTATCTACATAAACGATAACAAAATCTTTCTGCAAATCATCTATATCAAGTTTTAGATCTTTAATTGTAATTTCCTTATCTACTTTAAAATTAAAATATAGAATTTTCTTCAAAACACATGACCTGAATTCATCAAATGCCTCAATTGGCAAACCATATTTAATTGCAACCTTAAGAATAAAATTGTCAAAATCATTAGTAATTTGTTTTCTCACTACAAGGTTACTATTAGTAATCATGAGCCTGAATCCAGTTCCTTTATTCATGAAACCTCTCAATATATCGCTTTTAACGATGTTCATGTTTCCCGTAACAACATGTTGATGGAATGAATCAACATATTGTTTGTAATCTTTGCATTTACACCCTTGTGATGTTTGTGACTCTGAAATATTATTGTAATTAAAAATAGATCTACCAAGTTTTTTATTGTACTTAAAAGCTCTTTTTATCCTGATATTTTTAATTGGAAATAGAGCCATGTGTTTTTGAAACACACCAGAAAAATTAATTTTATTAAATGATTTATTCATAAAGAGAAAGGTGCAATATTCTGTAATATATTTTTCATTAATATTCAAATTAATTTTCATTTTATGGCAAAGATATCTACATATATCTCCAATGATATGAAATCCTTGAGAATCCGGAATAACTTCATTATTCAAAATATTCATGACAATCTTTACCTCTCTTTTATTAAGTCCGAACATAAAGTGCTTAATATGTCCTATGAGATAGTTCTTTTCAAATTCTAATCCAAGTTGAAACATTTTTTCTTTAATAGTTGACAAGTCTCTTATTTTTCGATTTCTACGTTTTCCTCTAGAAGTTCTAGTTAATTTATAAGGATTATTAATCCTGTAGAATCCTTCTTGGTAATAAAATACTTGGTTATTTTGCTTATTTGCGTTTAATACATTTTTATTGTTCCATATTGCATTTAGTCCATAAGGGTAAACAGTACCATAAAAACCAATATAAAAATTCTCAAACCATAATCTTTCTTTTGTGTTGGGTACAATTTTAATAATATATATTTTAATAGTATTAAATTCATGTGAATTAAAATGTTTAATTTCTATCCGACCTATATTTTTACGACTATTATAGTGTTTTGCATCAGATCTATGCTGATTAATTCTAATATTTATAGTTCCCGAAGTTTGCCCAACATAATTAAACTGGCACATACCACAAGTCATCATATAAATACAATTAAAAGTTTTACAAAATAAAAAGTTTGAATCCCTATCATACTGCTCTTCAGCCATCATGACGCATGTCTTGCATCTCTTATCAGAGCACCTCTTAAACTTTAAGTTTAAACGATCAGAATCCCTAGAACGTTGAGATTTGGGTATGTTATTGGAAATTAAGTCACTTTGGTGAAAACTCTTAATACGTGAACAGAATGATCTTCTATCTGAAGTGTAAGCCGAATTAATATATTCAGAGTTCCAAAAAATACGGGTTTTATATTTCCTATTATATACCAAATGAGATCCCAGAGGATACTCAGAATTTTTATAAAAATTACAACAAGTAACATTTTTTGCATTTTCTGAAAAATTTATAGTTTTTTTATATGCTGAATCAAAACGTTTGTGACCATAACAATGACTCTCCTCATTCATATTCAAAATATTATAAAAATAGTGCACATCAATCATCTATAAAAAATAGCAAAATTTGCAAAAATGGTAACTTTCTAACGATGAAGTAGATACCATTATACTACATCACCGAGCTTTGACAAACATAAGTAAGCCAAATTGCCAGTAGCTAAACTTTCAAAAATTTCCATTATCATAAAATATAATTTTCAAAATCACCAATCTTTCACCAATACCTACGTATCTTAGATTAAAATTAAACATTATAATCTGCAAAGTCAATTTAAAGTCACTTGATCAGTAAGTCCAAAGCTCGAATCATTATGTTGTTTCAAGAAGAAGATTAGTCATCATAGGTACAAAACGCCGAAACAGCATGTAATTTTTTTAAATTTTTATTAAAAGAATAGAAATAACAAATATCAAGATTAACAATAATCCAAAAAAAAAAAAAAAACATTCATAGTCACAACTTTGAATCCAAACAGAATTCAAAATAAACTATTAGCAATTATGCAAATATTAGATCCAAATCATAAAGATATCATTATTCCAAAAATCCACACATAATTAGGCGCAAAGCAACCATAAGAATGTATGAAATAAATATATATATATATATATATATATATATATATATATATATATATATATAGAGAGAGAGAGAGAGAGAGAGAGAGAGAGAGAGAAAGAGAGAGAGAGAGGGATACGAATGTTGATATATTAGAGATATTATCATACATACAATGATGTACAATTAAGTATAGTAAAAATAAGAAACAGGATGAGAAGATAATAAATAATTGCTTTGAAATTTGTTATCTAACGATGAACATTAATATCGAATTTGCTTCCATGAAATTGTGATTAAATTTTGAATATAGCATACATAAAAATCAAATGATAACTCAAGAAGTACCCTGACAGAGGCACCAAATGGAAAAAAAAAGAGATTGAGGGATACATGTATAAGCCGCCATATTTCCATCGAAGAGAGGAATTATTTTGGATAGACAAGTTAGGGAAGTGCACGGGAGGCAGCATTGCATCGGATTGAATGACGTGCGGGAATCGGGTTATGGTCTCATAAACCAATATGGTGTTACAAGAACTGATGAAGCTGATTTACAAAAATGCAGGGGCATCTGTCAGTTATTATATAAATCGTTGAGGGAAAAATTTAAATTTTAAAATCTCCACATACTCATGTTAAGAAATCTAATTTCAATCAAATTCTTAAGACAGTATAGAAATGTTACTATATTATAAAAATATGTAACAAATTTCGAGCGATAACCTTTAAAAAAGTAGATCGTTAATGCTTAATATAGATATGAAATTAACAATTTACAAGATTGATTTTCTCATAAAATGAAAAAAAAATATTTTTTAATTTAATTGAATTGTGTATTTTTTAAAAATTTAATGTAATTATAATAACTAATCATTATTCTTTATATATAAAATTCATTTCAAATGTCTCTGCGTAGGTACTCATTAATTTAATATATTTTAAGTGATTTGTCTAATAATAGCATTCCATAAACATATTAATGTTTCAGTGTATCAATAAAAATTACAAAAAGAACTTAAAATCCATGATGTTAGTATATAACGATATACAGCAGAGCTTTAATATCTGT
Source organism: Nephila pilipes (assembly GCA_019974015.1). Taxonomy (NCBI): domain Eukaryota; kingdom Metazoa; phylum Arthropoda; class Arachnida; order Araneae; family Nephilidae; genus Nephila; species Nephila pilipes. The sequence continues at coordinate 142,485 of BMAW01082879.1, read as the reverse complement.
GAGATTTTCCCCGTAAATACTAATAATAAATTAAGGTGATATTTTGTAATATATATATAAATATATTTTACGAACCGAGGATGAAGGTAACAAATTGAAAATAAAACATTCGTTTTAAATCAATTTGCTTCTTTTTCTTAATTAAGAATAGTGATTCGACATATTTTACAACTTTATGTGGCAATGGAAAAAAAATAGTAGATATTTAATAAAATGTGAAAAAAGAGGTTTCCGTATATTCTGATCTTAAAATGATATTTTTGTTTTGTCAGAAATACAGTAATTTTTCCTTATAAAATTATTATTCTAACTTCAGCTCTTACATTAATCTCACGATTTTAATTTCATAAGACCTGTAATATTTACTTTTATTGAAAAAAATATACTTTCATGCATCCTGTAAAAGAAGATGCCACCCTGTAATTTAAAAAATAATTTCGAGTAACCTATAAAATTGAAAGGTATTTTGCCCTTTAAAGAGTCTGTGATGCCTTGTTCTTTTCCTTCTTATCAGTGTGAATGAAAGCTAAAAGTTATGATGAAGTAAACCGACAGAATCATATTTAAGTCTATCTGCTACAGCTATATGTAGTGGGACATTTGCCTAGTTCTCTCTCATTTCAATCTCATTTCAACAGTTCTTCAGCTCTTTAGGTGGTCCACACTGATATTGTTCTAATCCTGAACTTAAATTACTTTTTAATGTTTTATTATTATAAAAATTGTATTATTAAAATAGTAACTGATATTTTAATCTTATCGCCTCCAATGAGGTCAGCCAATACAAGACTAATAATATGACTCTTAAATGGTTGTCCAAAATGCGTAAATCTTATTCTAATTAGTATGTTTAGGCTTATTTTATCGCTCTGAAGTTTAGAACGCCTTTGAGAAGATAACGACAACGTCCATTTGAACAGTTGGACACTTTTCAGAAGGGCCACATAGCAAGACTGGATCAAGGCATATGGTCATTCTGTCATATCGGTTGTACATATATTACAGTTTTTCGCTTTGGACACAATTGGGTACCAGGAAATCATAGCTCATAACAAGTAGGCATAGGGAGATCTACAAGGACTACAGGGAAGGTCGAGGAATTGTTTGGCCAGCGCGAAGAATATCAGCAACTACAATTCTGGACATTTTGTGAACATTGATGCCCTCTCTGCATCATTCTGTTCCATCAGAGACGACTGCGTTATCTTAAATTGCTTGAAAGGAGACCATTACGTACATTTCACCTGAAACCACAGCAACATCAGCAGAGAATGCAATGTTGTTACAAAATAGCTGTATTGAACCGTGCAAACGGCAGCTAGTCATCTTTAGTGAAGAGTCTCGCTTTTATCTTGAATAAGAGGATGATTACCCTCATGTGGGGAGGTAAAGTGTTCAGAGCCACAGCTGACGATTTGTTGTCACTCGTAGTACATTCAGAGAGTAGGTGTAATAGTATGGGGTATGATTTCATACAATGCCTACTGACCATTAATATTCATCAGAGCTACTTTAACAACATAAAGGTACGATATGAGATCATTCGACAGATAGACATTCTTTTCTAGAAAACTCATCCAAATGCTCTATTTCAGCAAGGTAACGCTAGTGTTCAAACTCCTACAATATTGAGAGAATTATTCGCAGCCATGGAAAATATCTCGTTGCCAGAAGCATCGCCCAACCTGTTGCCCATAGAAAATGTACCAGATACTATACGCTGAGTGGATAAGCCTCGATCACTAAAACAAATCGAGCAAGTTCTACATGGTAAAGTGCAGTCTGCATAGAATGAGTTAAGTCTAGATATGATTATAAACTTCCATGACTCCATGCATTGATATATGCCAGAATGCATCATAAATAATGACAGCCCAACACAATGCATCATACTATTAAGAGTAATAATTATTTGCATATTTTAAGTTATAATATTGCATTTATAATAAATTCAATGCCTTACATCCTATTAAGAGTTGTAATGATTTTATATTTTGAACAATAAATTGTGTCATACTCATGCCCTGGTTTAATCATTTCTTGTTAATGAGTACTAATTGACTTTCAAATATTTAAATCTCACCCTTTTAGACGCAACATTTTTGAAGATGAGTACATTTCCGCAATGCTTGTAGAAACACTTTTTGGGCAAACTTTGTGCTAAAAACTATAAAGACATAGAGGAAGAAATTATTACTCCCTATTTGAATGCTCTATATCATTAAGAATACCTTTCCAGCATTCACAAATTGATGCACTCCATCTCCAGTGGATTGTAATGCTTTCAATGAATCAAAAGAAGATATATTCTATCAAAACACTTTTGCAAATGAACATTTCCTATAAATTAAAAATCTTAATATTTACAGTATAGTTCCATTTTATCGAATTAGGTTATTAATCCTATTTATCCTTTTAGATTGATTTGTCCAGGGTTTTCTTATCAGTATAAATGGCATGCAAAATGTTTATTTCAAAGTACATTTAATACCTGGAAAACTGTTTAGTGTGATGGAATTGCTGATACAAACGGACAATAACAATGAATTTTTATGGTGATTTAAACTATATTTTTCTCCTTGTATTACAAGATAATTTTGTATAGTTAACTTAAAATTATGTATAACATCTTCCATGTAAACACCATTAAATTTTAAATTCTAAGAAATACTAGATACATAAGTAACTACCCATAATGGTAAATATTTATGATCAAATATGAATGATTAATTTATATTTGATTTGCATAAGTATTTATTACGAGTTATCAAGGAGCGAATTATATTATGATCAAACATAAATGAAATTACTATGATAATATTGATGCCCTAAAGACCTGACATGTAACCGAGGCTGATGCGCTTTAAATTGGTCGAGGTTCAAAGCCCTCCCATTGTCGTAGTGTGGAAGTTAGGAGAAGAGGGTACCAGATTAGGTATCGTCCTCGTCATTTGGCCGAGCTTCAAAATTGCGAGGTCTATCACAAATAGTCCTCGTTCCTTCTGACGTTACGTTAATAAAATCACTCGTTCCTCACAAGGTTTATAACATTCACAAAAAAAAAAAAAATATTTGTTTAGTCTAGGTACTACATAAAATTTTTAATGTCCTAAAAACTGTTTTATTAGTTTTGTAAAGTTTTTCTAGTTAAGTACATTAATATCTTATAAGACTAACAGCATTATTGTTTATTAAATCAGAATTTCCCCCCAAATTATTCAGGTAAGTTTCCGCGCATGGTATCACATAGCCACCTCTTTTTTCAATGTTTTTTCCTACCCCTTTTTTTTTTTTTTCGAAAAATGGGTGATTCCTCTTAGGCTGACTCTTCGGTCAAACCTTGAGGAAGAAGAAATAAATATTCGCTTATCAGTTCTCTAGGTATGTCACACCCTGCGCGATCTTTTCTGTTACATTTTTAGAAACGTAAACATGTTTTTAATTGCTTGTTCGATATAGCAGGTTTTCGGAATTATGAAGATGAAACACAGTATTTAAAGTATTTATTGCCTACAGTTTCTTCGGATGAAGAAAGCTTTCGCTTGGGTAATGAAGAACCAGGCGACATGGAATTCTACAGTAATCATGATTCTGCAACAGAAATTGACTCAGACTCAGAAGTGGACGATGTAGAATATGATAAAAGTTGTTGTATAGGAAAGGAAAAAGAAACAGCTTGGAAAAAGAGAAATTCCGTCCAAACGTTTGGGTGTCTTCAAAAAACATTACCACGAAGCTTCCTGAATATACATGCATTTCAAATGATGTCACTTCGGTTATAGAAATATGGAGTTTACTTATCTCTCCTGAATTGATTTAAACTCTAGTAAATTGTCCAAATATTTTTATTGGATCAATAAAATACCGCTTCTCCCGAAAAGGGATACTAAAGAAACAAATGAAGCTGAAATGAAAGCATTTATTGGAATCTTATACATATGCAGTGTACATAAATCATCACATGGAAACATGAAAGATCTCTGGTCAATAGACGGCACCAGAATTGAGATATTCTGGACAACCATGTCTGCAAACCGTTCCAATGTTCTTATGATATGTGTACACTTTAGCGATATTTGAACTCATCAAAACAGAAAAGATCTGATGAATTGGCTCTAATAAGAGAGCTTTTTGAAATAACTGTCAAAAATTGTATCATGTGTGCGTCGGAGAATACATTACTCTAGATGAGAAACTGGAACTATTTAGAGAGCAATGTCCCTTTCTGCACTATATGGCGAACAAACCATCTAAGTATGTTGTAAAAATTTTGCACTCTTCGATTCAAAATTATTTTATCCGTCGAATATGGATGTATACACGGGTAATCAGTCGAAAGGGCCATTTGAAGATAATGGTTCGTGTTGTAAAAAGGTTAATCGAACCACTATATAACTCGGGGCATAATTTGACAATTGATAACTGGTACACACTATCACAGGAACTATTGCAAAAAACAAAATAACTATTGTTAAGACCAGGAGAAAAAATAAAAATGGGATTCGTCTAACATTTTTGGTTTGAAGGAACAGAAAAGTTTATTCAGCTATGTTTGGTTTCCAAAAGGAAAAAAAAACAAGTGTGTCATATACTCCCAAAGAAAATAGGATTGTTGCCTTACTCTCTACAATGTATAATCATGACACAATAACTAGACCCCTCTACAGAAGAATTGAAAAATCCTGAGATCATCACATTTTATAATTTAACCAAAGGTGCAGTCGATGTTGATGAAATAACCACAACATATTCCACAGCTAGAAAATGAAATCGTTGGCCCATGGCTATATCTTTTGCGTTGGTGAACGTTGCAGTAATAAATGCTCGCATATTTCTGTTATCTACGAAGAAACCCTCTAATCAAAATCAAACCAGATGCTCATTTTTAAAATGTTTGGGATTCATGCTTGTAGAAGAATGCAAGGAAAATAGAAGTCAACCGGCAATGCTTTTAAAAATCTTAAAAGAAAAATTAAGATCCAGTTCTGAAGACATCGCACAACCTGCTAAAAAAAGCCAAAAGACTCTATAAAAGATGTTATGAATGCACTAACACAATGGACAGAAAAACTAAATTTATTTGTGAAAGGTGCGAAAAACATATGTACATGGAACACATAGAATATATTTGCAGAATATGTGCAGATTAAGTGTAAGTGTTGTACTTAAATATTATATATTTACAATTGTATTTTACTTTTATGCTTGCATGGGATACATAGCATGTATTTGCAGAAAATATTGAAACTAAATGCAAGTGTTGTATTTAAATATATATTTACAATTGTATTCCTCTGTTTTTCTACTTTTTTATTGTTTTTGCAAAGATTCGGAATTTGAAAAGAGAAGTATTCATCCATAGGTATGAAATTCCCTGCGAGATTATTTCTGTTTGTTTTTGTATCGCGAGTAATGCCACGTTAATACTATTGTAAAAATGACCAATTTTATTTGGAATCTGTGTTGATTAGCTTACACTGCTTGCCAGAGTTTTTCGTGCACCAACAATTTCTATATAAAAATAAATTAATAGCGTAGAATTAAATAACATTATGAATAATACAAACCTATAAACCTAACAAAAGATAGAAAATATTTTAAGCCATAAATGCATTATAAAATTTTGATATTCGTCTTTAAAATGAAAATACAAAACCATTACAAATCTTGCATACAAAATCTTCCATGAAACATTTAATAAATATATAATAGCGTAATGAAAAATTTCAATCGCACATGTAATGTTTTATTCTTTCCTTTTTATTTTCTATTACATGTAGAAATCTTGACTTCACGATGTTAACCCATTCACTACCAGCGTATCACATTTGATGCGCTCGCGGTGGCTTTTCTGTGCCCAGCGTATCACAATAGATACTTTCCGGAATGCCTTCTGCAGACCATCGTATCAATAGTGATGCGCTTAAAAAGAACCCTTTATTTAATTTTTTTAATATTACTACACTGCGAAAAACGGGTATGCAAAATCGAGTAGAAAGTGCTCACTTTTGAATACTTCACATACTCAAAATGGCTCCGATCCCAACGTATTCAAATTTGAGATTCGCACATACTCATTTTTAGTAACAAGCACATACTCAGAATCGCAACTTCACGTACTCACTTTTGAATACGTCACATACTCAAAATAGTTCCTATCCCAACATACTCATATTTGAGTCTCGCACATACTCATTTTTGTTCGTACTCAAAATGGAAACTTCACATACTCATTTTTGAATATAATCTTGTATCAATTATGAGTGTAGAATAGAAAAATGAGTGTCATGTATTTATTTGTGAATCTGTTACTGCATCAAATATGAGAATCAAACAATCCAGTGAGTATGTTTTGAATTTATTTTCCGATGCTGTTGTTGTATCGAAAATGAATTTTAAACAGAAAAATATATATCAATTAAAATTTTTAGGGAAATAAATAAGCGCTCCTTTATTTGCAAGTATCATTTTCTTCATCTTATATATTATTTTACACTTTATGAAGTTTTTGTTACAAAACTTCCGATTCAAAATTCGGTTGAATCGAAGTTGGAGGGGGCCTGGCGAACTTTAACTTTCTTTTGGCGATAAATCGCTAATGTGGTTACCATGCAGATTTGTTTATGGTAACCCTATAAAATCTGTAAAAGGGGATTCGACGCCAACTTCTCTCGCTTCTCATTTGAAATACCCGCCTTGGTGTCATTCTGGTACTTCATTTGCCTTCCAGGCACGACGCAATCTTTTTTTCTCTCTTTCGGAAGCTCCGAGTTTGAAACACCCGCTTTGGCGCCATCTCAAAAAAATCGCCAAGGGGATCCATTAAAGTTCGATTTTACCTGGAATTCTTGTCGAGCATCATCGCTGTATAGTCATCGATAAAAAAAAATGTAGCAAAATGGCTCAAAATTTTAACAACACTGCTTTTTGAATACTGTAATGTTATTCTGTAAAATATAAGCTTCATACACAAATATTTACATGCATGAAAATAATTTTAATGCAAATTAAAGTAAGAAGTCACTAAGCTACGATTACGATGCAATATGAATACAGACAAAAAAAACACCTGCAAAGCACAAATAACTACTCACAGAAAATCATTTTTAAATCATAAATCAGAAAATCATGATCAATAACATTTCAACAACATTTTTATATCTGAAATAAAAGAATCTTTCTGTAGTGGTGAGTGAGTCACTGGGAAAAAAAATGTAAACAAACACAGACGCGAAAATGAGTATGCGTACTTACTCATTTTAATATTCCTGTATTCTACCGCGTGTAGCGTGGTAAATACGAAATATAGTTCGAAATATTAAAGCAAACCATATTTGTTTTTGAAACCCACTTTGTAAAATACGTAGTCAATATATAAAAGGAACTTTTATAGTCCTTATATGTGTAATAATTTTTTGAGAATGCTGATTTCCCATTTTTTTTTTTGGTTTTGAATACTTGTAATGTTCACATTCGATAAAGGTATACGCTCAAATCTGATACAAACATACTCATTTCAAAATGAGTACGTCTAGGTATTCATTTTTGAGTATTTCTTTTTTCTCCGTGTAGATGGCGTTTACATTACAGCGAAATCTATATAGATAGGTTATTTGGAATATTGACCTTAGTTATATGGGCTTGGATTTCACTTCTGGGTATCAGGAGGAGGGGGGGAGGGGATTATTGTTAAAAGCACATATTGCGGCGAGGTTCTTTAAATGTAATGACATGATTTAAGGCGTGCACTTGCTTTCAGTTTACTTTTTTTTCCTTCTTGCTTCTTAGAAGTTCGAAGGAAAATTTATGGCGCTTTATGGGGGTTAGGGCATTAGGTAGCAGAGGATCTCAGCTGTTCATTTCATTCAGTCGGTTTTTGTTTGTAGCGACAGTCATGACGAAAAGAAAGTATTTATCTGATACTGATATTTGCTAAATAATGAATGAATCTGACAGTAATGTTAGCGAAAATAGTCCAAATCTGTACATGGATATTAAAGTAAAAAAAAAAAAAAAGACTAAGGTGTGCGCTTTGCTCAAAATCTTGCGTAAAGCGTCAGAATATGTGTGTAAGACTTATGACGTTGGACAATGCATTGATTTTTTTTTTTTTTTTTTTTTTTTTTTTGTAAATATACCATACAGCAAAATAAGATTTGTATTTTATATCTATATATTCCATGAAATGGTACATCATTACACCATGAAATTTATGTAACATATGTAAATATATTTTGTATTTTCTTAAAAGTATGATTTTTTTCTGTAAATGTACGTATAAAACATTCAATTTTCGATTAAATCCTTTTCTTTCGTATATATTAAGTTTAATGCATTTTGAATAAGATATGTAAATACCAAAATATTTTAATGAATAGCTGATTTTAGAGGAATTTTTTTCACGAATTAGGCTTAGTATCTAAAATCGTCTGGGCACAGAGTGACACTCCGCGGTAAGAAGCCGCGGACCCAAAGAAGCACTTATTTTTTCTCCCTCCGATAGCGAAAGGGTCAAATAAATCTCAGATTTTCCTTGCCAATAATTTCGATTAGTTACACAACTTGTGCATTTTACAATAGTTGTTCATCATGATCAAAAGACCCATTTTCACACATATTGTAGATGTCATATTCCTTCCGTTTTCAATCTCATTCAAGTCAGGACTGTGATATGATCAAGGTAAAACGACGATAATTTCATTCTCAAATATGTTTTACTACAGTTGATAGTGTAGACAGAGCAATTATCTTCTTGAAAAAGAAACTCTATCCTGTCTCCAATCAATTGCACATCCAAGACTAGACTTTAACCTAGAAATTATTATACAGCTGAGATGTAAATTGAACCTGAAAGTCAATACAAGAGAACACCTCCGTCAGGACAAGAATTCTTGCCTAAACAACAATACTGCACCGTGATTCTGACGTTTTTTTCGATCAGAAACACTTATCTTACTCTTTTCCTCCATATAGAACATCTCATTATAAGGTTCAAAATCTTAAAAAAATCTTTTTTCTTCAATACATACGAGAACTATACATCATTCCTTTCCTGGTTATTTCTTATACAATTCTTTGCAAGTTTCAGTTCATTCTCTTCATGGGATTTTGTGAAAAGCAAATATTTTTCCATCGCCTGTAATAAAATCTTAAACGCTTCTATCTGTATTGAATGGAACAAAGCGACGTGTCTGCATTGCCACTCTTACGAACAATAATCAGCGTCAAAAATCCAGGTATTAGACACGCTGCTGCCATTGTTCGAAAAAAAAATCTTGTCAGCTAATTTCGCTGTCATAGTAATTCTTGTTGATATTTTATTCAGAAAATTTATATAAAGATGGGAAATTTGTATTACTTGAATATATCTTCTTTAGGATCATTTCTTCTATGCAAACTCAGAATACTCTTTAGGTTTATATTGAAAGATTAAATCTATATGTTCATAATAAGTCTTATAATATTTTTTTATAATTTCCTTTATACGTATGTCGGTAATGTTAACTGATAGTATAGATGTCGTACGAAAACACTTTACATTCAAAATTTTTACATTTCAGCTAAAATTACTACAGTTTTAGTCAATGCTTTAAACGTAATATTTCGATTGATATCTTTGGTTGCGTTACGCCTGACTTTCATATTTGTCATATGTTACATTTTCGTGCTTTTAATATTCATAATTTTTAGTTTATGAAAACATCTTAGAAGCAGTATATTTGAATTTTCCTTTTATAATTGTTTTTTAAATAACGCGCAATTGACAACCAGGCTTCTTAAAAGAGCTTAGGTCGAATAATACCCAATCCTTTTCTTTCAATTAAAGCGTTCTTTCTAAAATTAGAGTTTTTTCTTGAAAAGTTACTATATTAGTAGAAATAGATAATGCGGGTAATTAGAGGGATGTTTCATGAAACACATTTCAATAATTTGGGTATAATGCTAATATCACAATATTATATGAATGACAGAGACTATTATGTTCATTTGGCATTTGATACATCCTGCATTATATTTTGATGCTCAATGAAAAATAGATGTCAAATAAAATGGAATATTCTTTTCACTAAAATAAACTTACTTATCTAAATAACTTTTAAGATTTCACTCAAAAAATATCAGTAACTTCGCCATTTCAACTTTTAAAGAAATGAATTTGCAAAGAAGCCTTAAAATTGCTGAAAGTCTTCTGACTAATTGGTAGATTGTTTTAAATTATCATTATTATCATTATTTTAGAGATGCAAGGCATGTATATTCATGGAACCATCATTTCAAATTAGTCAATGTACAGAAATGTGTTACTTTATTTTAGTTAATGTTAGTGAGTAAATGGATGAAATCAAATGATAAAAGTTTATATCAATAAATTAACTGTTGGCACAGAATCGAATATTAGTAAGTTTTTTTTGTAAGCATTATCAGTGAAAGCATGCAATTTTAATCAATGAACTTTTCACTGTATTTTCTTCATAAAACGTATAATATGATTTATCTGTATTTTGTCTTACTTGAATGTTGGAAATAATTATAAACATTAAATTATCAGGTAATCATAATTCTTCAAAAATTATCCTAATTATTAGTTTAAAAGACTACATTTGGATAAAAAAAATATATCTGTAAATAAAAGAAATTCATGTTTTCACATATCTTAGAAAATATTTTTCTGAGGCATTCCAAATTTGCATTATTGCGGAAAGAAATTCATCTGAAACTTCTATTCCAAATACAATAAAAATTCGATATGAATTATATTTAACCAATATCACTTCTCGTTATTTAGAAATAATACATAAGAAATATAGAAACGTAATGCTTACATAGTTGTATTCAAATTTGACCATTGCTTTTACAATAACTATGTAATAAATCTAATATGTCTGCGTGAAGCATTCGCTTTTTTTTTTGAAATAAAATGCATTTGGAATATAATACAGATAGAATTTTTTAAAAGCTTTACATTGTATAATTATGCATAAAATGTATTTCTGCCTCATAGTATCTTCATTATATAAGTTGTATCTTGTCTTTATCATTAATATAACTTCTTAAAGGTTGAGAAGAAACAAAATAATGTAAAATATTATTGAAAGAGATAAACATCTTATTATATATATATATATATATATATATATAATATATATATATATATATATATATATATATATATATATATATATATATATACACATATATATAACACATCAATCAATAACCTCGAGACAACCCAGATGGCTCGTAGTAAACCAGTAACCAGGTCTTTCTAGAGTATAACCTTGCTTGAAACGTGTCAAAATTTTAAGTCGATCGGACCAGAAACAGCTGAGTTATCGAGGTTGGAGTAAAGTCATTTTGAGTTTGTTTAAAATGGAAAACCGAGTTTGTGTTCTGATAAAACATTGTTTTTTAATAGGTAAAAAACACCGTCCAAGCGAAACAATGGATTGAAAATGTTACCCGGACTCTTGTCCATCAAAAGCAACGATTTGTCGGTGGTTGTCGAGTTTAAACGTGGTCGTACACGACAAATGACGCGGAACGCCTGGTAGACCTGTGGAAGCCGTTACACCGGAAAATGAGTGAAGTGAAAAATTATAATGAAAGATCGTAAAGTGAAGCCCGTGAGATTGCTGAGATGACACAGATATCATATTGAAGTGTATCGAAAAAGTTTTTTGAAGTGAAGTGAAAAAGGTTTTTTTCTAAGTGGTGCCGATCGCTTTTCGATGGAACGAAAACAGCAACGAGTCGATGATCGAAGTGTTTATCGCATTATTTACTGCAACAAAAAAAGATTTCTTTGAAAAAAAAAAAAAAAAAAAAAGAAAAGAAAAAAGAAAAGAAAGAAAAGAAAAAAAATTTTGAAAAAAAAAAAAAAGATTTGGAAAAGCGTTGAACGATTGTATCACCCTAAAGGTGATTAACAAAAGGTTATGTTGGATGAAAAATTTGCAAAAAAAATGTTGTTTTCAATGTTAGTCTCGGGAGTTATTGATTGATGTGTTACGTATACATACACACACACACACACACACACACATATATATATATATATGTATATATACATAAACATATATATATATATATACATATATACATAAACATATATATATACATATATAGTCACAAAATAGGAACTTCAGTTACAAGTGCCACACATTATGTGCAAAATTTTACTATGAATTGTACCCAAATTTTACTTTATATCCAATGATACAAACTTACTTTATCTCGTGTTATATTGAACCCCATGACATTGGCCCATTTTATTCCATGGTACATTTTATCCTATGATAATTTGGTTCCATAAATTCATACAACAAAACAAATTTTACAGTGTAGTCTTATCAAAATGTTCTTGATATGATTTGATTTTAAATCCAGATGTTATAAAAAAATATAATGGTCGTAAATAGATTGATTTTACTAATTCTTTAATAGAAGTTTTCTTATATAATCTTTATTAGATTATTCTCTCGTAACATCATAATGTAATAACTGTTACAATCAATATGCAAAGTTAGAAATTTGAATTTTTTTAGAATGGCAAACTCTTCCTAACGTCTAGGAGCCTAAATGTGATTATAACTTTCTATAAATTATCAACCAATTTAAATTATATGCATTGATTCTATAATAAGCCTCTTGGATTCCAAGAAATATATTCGTAGTTTATGTTTAAAATTTATAAACTGCTCCAGAACGCAAGAGACTGAAAAAATTGCGAAATGAATTTCAATCAATCTCTCCTTCAATTGACAACAAATATTGCTTTAATTATGTCGGTTATAATAATTTTCATTTACTTCGTCAATGCACTATAATAAAATACTTGTGGAGAGTATAAATTTTAAAATCATGAAATTAATTAAATAGGGTAGAAAGTTTATTCTATTAAAACTCTCCATGAAATCGAAACAAACGAACAATTCATTGTATCAGGTATCTCAGTTGAAGCATATTAAGGAAATTCCTGAGATAGTTTGAGAAAAGTGGTTTACTTCAAAAAACATTTTCAAACTAGTGAAGTCTTATGGTAAACGAGTTATAAAATCAGTATCAGTGTGTGTGTATGTGTGTAAGAGAGAGAGAGAAATATTCACATAAGTAGAACTAGTTAATAGTGAATATAAGGCTCAAAATTACAATTTATATTAAAACTTAAATTAGTTAATATAACAATCTGAATACCTAATTATTTTGAAATGTATTATATTGAATTGTTTCATACTGCCACAAATATGGTCTCTTTGAATCAAGATAAGATTATAATTAATTTTAAAATATTCAAAATCAATTTAAATAGTGAATGAGAACAAATATTCTACCATATTATGGTAAGTAAGTTTGATATGCTAAGGAAAATTTTGTATTATTAATAATAATAGAAATAACTAGTAAAATTAAGAAGCAGTACTTTCTGAAACAGTATTAAGAGTATAAAATGTATGAAACAGTATTAATTACATTATTTCCATTATTCTAAACTTAACGTTTCTTTCACATTACTTTCTGTAAAATTGTTTGGTTCCTTAATACTTTGTTTGAATTTTTTGGCTTTTGGATTTAAAATGTTTTAGATTATTTAATTACTTAAAGTAAATTTTATAGGGTTTATATAATTATTAATTTTTATTTATTGATTTTATTTTAATTTTAATTTAGTGATACGTATCTTGAGAAAAAAGCGTTTTTGAACAGTTTGTTTTTATTGTAAAAAAGAATTAATACATGCTAAAAACAACAAACGTATTTATTGATCATAGGTCAACTATGTTGTAGAATAAATACACGGATTATTATTTTCTTATTTTAACAATGCATGTAACCGTGGTGGTCAATTTATTAGAAGTATCTACTTGAATAAAGTATAAAATTATATCTGGTTTCATCCTTTCTCATTTGAAGCTTTTGCCTCGTTGCACATAGTTGAAAGTAGAATAACCTATTTTTATTTCGTTTCTATATATATATATATTATACAATTTTATACGATAAATATCATTTTAATCTTTTAATCAAACAATAAAACGTGAAAAATTCAATACTCTTATTAAACTTGTATTACAAGAGAATTTTATAATTTTTGGTCAGTCTCTATAAGCAAATTTAGGCTCTCCCGCAAGGAGGTCCAGCTAGTAATTGTCTGGCCAATTTTTATTTACATTTTCATGAATTACAATAGATTGATAATGGTTCTTACTTTCTTTATCGTTACATAGATTATTTAATTATTTTAGGTAAAACTGAGGAATTTGAGCCAAATGCTTCGTTTTATCCTAATTAGCTCAAATTTTTAAAAACTAATCTTAATTCTAATACAGTAGAATTTCTGGATCTTGATTTGCAAATTGTTGACAATAGACTAATTAGTAATATTTATGATAAAAGAGAAAGATTCGAATTCCGTGTAATCAAAATTCCTTTTTGAAACAGTAATCTACACAGATTTATTTACAGGAATATTTTATTTAACTTTTTATTACGTAATAACAAATTAACCACATATAAATAGACAAGTTTAATAACAGTAAAAAATTCTTCAGAAACTGTTTGGATCATGATTATCCAATAAATTTCTTAAATACTTATATACATCACAAATATATTAAACATCTTTGGAGAATCGTGATCCATTTTCAAATCCACCACACAACAATAGGTTCACAAAGTCGGCTTGTTAGTGGTCTAGACGTGAAGAATTTATTTATTTATTTACTTTTACACAGCTTACATTTTTACTTACTCTCTGGACCATTATACTCCTTTACCATTCAACTTATTATCAACCAATAATTTGCATTCTTATACACTTTATTACCAAGCAAACAATGATTTAAATCTTTTTTTAATTTATATGGTGATGACGTATTATTTTTTTCATTTTAAGTATCTGATATACATCTTGAAGCTTAAATAATATTCCGTCTTACTACTTACATATTTGAATCTTCATTTCTTTGAATTTTTGTAAGTAATTTTTATATTTTGATATGCTGATAATTTTTAGAATTATAGATTTTATTTTTGTAGGTTTTATCGCTGAACATTTATGCATCTTTTAATCATTGAACTCTTTTGTAATTTGGATTTTCCAATTCAGCCTACCTAGTCGCAAAGGGGGAAAGTTGGAACCATTAAACTAGTTTAACGTCTCTTTTTTTGTTCTCAACCCGAAATTGCTTTTTGACTTGCTGGGTTCCATATTTTCATTTATTTTTTTTCTTTCATTTTTGCATTTCTTTCTGGATTTTTGTCTTCTTAAATATTTTAAATTATTCTTTCATAAATTTTCAGTATATATATACATATGAAAAAAATCATCTGGTTAAAAACTAAATGATCAAGAAAATATTCCATCCAGTGACCTCTGTGAAGCATTATTTGACATTACGATTATCCAAAAATGTTAAATTTATTTTTTTTTTACATATTTCTGTATAAAATATTAATATGGATCGAATAGATCTAATCGGGGGTAAAATATAATTATCCTTTACTTCATATGAAAAAAAAAAGAAAAAAAAAAAAAACTCTCAAAATGTGAAAATGTTCTAAGCTTAAGAAATTAATCTAGTTATATGAAGAATACTTAAAACAAGATAAGATATTATTAAAAGTTATGAGATGTGCTATAAAATATTTTATAAAATGGGATCGATTCATGCAAGATAGGAGGGTCAAATAACAAACAAGATAATATAATCAAAGAAAAGAAATGGAGATAATGTTTATACCTTTTGTTTACATTTAAATTAGGTAGCTAAGCCTTTTAAATGATAATGTTAATATATTATTATTTAGTTCTTAAATTTGCCGGAAGATTAAATAAATTATTTAGATCTTCCATCCAATTTAATATATTGTACATTTTTATTTACTCAAAATGCAGAATTAATTTTCAGCTTTTTTTTTTATAACAAATGTGTTCAAAAATCATTTTTTTTTCATACATAAAGTGAATAGAAAACTTTATTGAAGAAAGTGAATAGAAATTTTTATCCTATTTGCTGACATTAATCTGGCTCAAAGACTCACTGTACGACTGGTGTAAAGCTGTTCTAGATCTTGTAAATGTTCTAATCCTGTCAGACTTGTTACTTTCCACTAATTAGTTGTTTCTGTCAGCTATCGTTTCAAAATGTTATTTATTGGACTTTGTAACACCGTTTCGTTATAAAGCCCGATATTTTTTTTACTTTTCAAATTCATTTTTATCTGACAACTTAGTAAAGTATTATATGATCCTAAAAATTACGAAATGCCAAAAAGAAACAAAATATTTGAAAAAGCGTTGATGCTGAATAAGCATTAAAACCTTTTTCTTCAAGAAGTAAAATGTTAAAATTTTTAATTTTCCGAAAAATAAAGGACAACAATATAACTAAAGAGTGAAGTTCAAGGAACGAATTTCGTTACGCAATTATACAGAAAAACTATTTGATAAATAACATAAGCAAGTTTTTTACAATAAAAGAATCATTACACGAAAGTTCAGTTCAAATCAATATAAACTATAACTGTTGAATAGGAGTTTTTTTTATTTTTTATTTTTTGAGCATTGAAAGATTTATAAGTATATACAAATCATCGAAAACTATTTTATGTCGTGAAAGAGAACTACTTCATTTGTCACATCACTTTATAAATGAATAGGAGCTCTTTTGAATTATTATTTTAACTTGATCTATTTTCTGTTATAACCATTCCATACAATTTGACGTCAAATTGGTACAATTTCGCTTTTGCCTTTCTATGAAATTTTAGGCTGTCTTGTAAGAATTACTTCCATTATGCGGTACATTTCTTTTTCTATTTCTTTCAAGGAAAGAAATTAGAAGAGTGTTTTTAAGAAAAAAAATAGCTACAGTTACCTAGGAGCCAATATTAAAGTTGCAGTAGCCTAGGAGCTATGGTCATCAACTGGCGGCCAGTATTGTTTCTGTCGAGTATTGGGTTCCAGCCATGATGTCACTAAAGACCCGTCGGGGAAAGAGGTGGATGTACGTTAAATCTGTCGAGGTTCTAAGTGTCCCGGTAAAGTGGTGTGGATCTTGGGAGAGGGAGGTGCTAGGTCAGGTGTCCTCATCGCTTCAATACTGTTAAAAAGAGGTCCTTCACCAATAATCCTCGCTCTTCTTCTCAATGCCACGTTAATAAACTATCATAATCACTCACAGTAATAAATAATTGAGTAAATTTAAAACACATTGATGCACAATTTACAAATACTAAGCAAAAAAAGATTAGATTAATACATATTTTAATATAAAAAATCAGCAAACAGAATCAGATAACAAGAAAAACATGAAAAATTCATTTATCTTGAGTATTCAGATCCTGATGTTTTTAAAATAAGAAAATGAGAAAAAAAATATATAAAAAAAAGCATTTTTGAAATTTAATTTGCATAAATTATTTCCAGTACTTAAAATTAAATCTGACATAAGTTATTTGCATTGTACAGAAATATTCGATCATGATATGATAGAATTTTTTTCTTTGGAACTACGTGAGTGTAAGTAATCAATAAAGTGTATCTGAGTTCATACTCAAAAGATGCTGGGTTATTTACTTTAATAATTCGAATTGAGCTCATAAATATCATTTTGAAGCTAAAACAAATTTTACTCGCATTTTTTAGACACATTCACTAAAACACTTCGTTTAAACTTTACAAAAATATAATGTTATTGTATGATACGAGAGTGGTTTAAAGAGTACTTGTATTTGAACAGGTGATATTATGAAGATAAATTGTTATCATCGGTGCTGCCATCTATTAAAGGGGGGAGAAATAAACTCGACATTCATCCATAAGTTAGTTTTGAGTTCGTAGTCATTTGTTGTCAAATTAAAATTTGATTGCTGCCACGTCGAGTAGTCGAAGTCATTTTGTGTTGAGTTTTAATCATGGGTGAGACATGGATTCATCACTATGCACCGGAAATAAAGAATAAAACAAACGTTGAGATTCTTCCGGTGAATATTTTCCAAAGAAGGCGAAGACGTCTCGTAGACCAAGAAGTCATGACGAAGAAATTTTGAAACTCGAATCCGAGTAACTGAGACTTAGACAGCTGTATAGTGAATCAAGATGCTTACTAAAAACAAATGATTTTTGATGGTACTAGCACAATCCCTTTGAATTCCTAAGGACTTATTGAATGACTGTCGTATAATGCCTTAAATAAGTGCTAAATAGTCCCCCCTGGGTGTTGAAAGGTAAAAAAATATAAACTGAAGATATTTTGTGCTTTTTTTAAGAAGTAAAATAAGTAGTTTATGTTCACATTATGTCAAAATTCTATATTGAATAATATGATGCTTAACTTTTAAAGTATTTAAGCTAATAGTAATTAAAAAGTAAAGCAAAAAACTTTGAAAAAATTGAATGTTAATAAACATTTCATAAATACAAATATATTATTTTTAATAAATTTAATACGTCTGCAGTAAATAATGATAGAGGACGTTTGTAAGGAAATTAGGCTATAGTTAATATTCAAAAGAATATTTCAAATATATTTAAAAATGAGATTTTTATAAAACTGTTGAGGCTTATCATAAGTAAAGGCAGGCTGAAAACCATATAAATTGCTCAAACAAAAACATTCTGTATATTTTTTCTGTAAATCTACATGTTTTGTATATTTGAGTCTACATATTTTGCTCTGTAGTAATTAAACATGTTTAATTAAGACTGAAAACCATATAAATTGCTCAAACAAAAACATTCTGTATATTTTTTACAGTAAATCTACATGTTTTGCATATTTGAGTCTACATATTTTGCTCTGTAGTAATTAAACATGTATAATTAAGACTGAAACTGAAGAAACTGTGTATAATTGTATTTTCATTTAATCCTAGATCTATAAAAAGAAATCCTTAGCTCGTATTTTTACTTTTACTGCAAAGCAAAGATTCAAATTTTGTCATAGAAAAATAAATGAAAAGAACGTTACAATTTATTTCTTAACATAGCAAGCCGTTAGAGTAACAGCTGGAAGAATAAATCACCACTAATCGTTTGAAAATTCAAATGTAGTGAAACACGACAAAGAATATCACAATTTCTGTGGTTTGTAGTACCATTTTATTATGTTAAATATTTGTTTGTGACATCTTGAAAGTTATGAGTGAGCAAAGCGAACTGTAAAACCTACATATTTGAAAGAAAGAAAGTTTATAAAGAAATTTAATAGATTTTTAAATTTTTAATTATTGTATATTATTAAACATAACTTTTTTTGAAATTTAATCTTAGATACTATTAATTTCTCAAAAGTATTATATGCCTTATTAGTTAAGTGTAAAAAAATTTCATTAAAATGTATAAACATTTTTCAGCATAAATTCAATACTATGATGGATGTGCTAGAAAATACTAAAAATTACTGTTCTTTTTAAAAACTAATTTATTTTTAAAGCCATTTTAAACCGTATGTTTACATCTGAACTTGATTTTGCATCAATATTAAAGGCATTTTTTTTTTATTAAAAAGAGATATTTGATTGAATTAAAAGATTCTCATTTAATAAAAATGTTTTTAATTCTCTTTTTTAAAATAATTGTGTTCTCGTATTATGCGTAATCGTATTTTAAAATAACACAATCA
This sequence comes from Nephila pilipes, assembly GCA_019974015.1. Taxonomy (NCBI): domain Eukaryota; kingdom Metazoa; phylum Arthropoda; class Arachnida; order Araneae; family Nephilidae; genus Nephila; species Nephila pilipes. Next base: position 122,860 of record BMAW01082879.1, on the reverse strand, counting down.
AAGAATCTTTATCATATGCTAATATATTACAAAAATGATAATGATATCAGTTATATGAATGTTACACAAAATGGTTTTTTTAATGAAATTACAGTGTCAAATGAACATAGAGAAAGTTAACAGAACGTGAATTACATGAGAAATACTTTTAAATTGAAACTAATTTAATATTTTTGAATATTCCAGAAATATTTTTTCTATATTAACTTCTTAATTTAAGGAAACATGCGTAAGTTCACTTTTCTTATCAGATACTATTGATAAATTTAATAAAAGTACTATCATAAAAAATAATTTTAGTATGATTACGAAAAAAAAGAAAAAGATTTACTCTCTATGCATAGCTACAATTTTGAAAGCATATTTCATTCGACAGACATATATAATTTAGTAAAAGCATTATTAAATATTTATAATATTAATGAATTTATTTCTAAGAACACACATTTAAATCTTTAGTTAATATTGTACTTTCACAGACATAAGTTAAATATAACAAAATGTGGGTATCCCACAAGGAGCATTTGAGAAGAATAGTTTGGCAAATATTTACTTACATTATTATGAACATAATTATTATTATGAACACTTCTTCTGCAACGTCTTGCGATCCTTGCACTTTACCACCGAGAATAGGAGTCAACATTTGTAGATAAGTGAGCCGATCAAGTGTGAAACAAGCAGCTGTAATTGAAGTTTCCATATAACAATGTAAACTATATAACTAGCTGGATTTCCAGGTTTAAAAGGCCAAACTAGATCTCAATTTCGAAAGTGAACTTTTTTTTTATTAGCCTTTCTTTTATAGTGCAAGAAAAACAGGACCGCTGCTGCATTTGTTGCCTATGGAAACTTAAACATTTCTATAGGTGACTAAAAGCAGTACTAAAGTGTAGGTTAGCCTGGAATTCGGGAGAACAACAACCTTTATTTTTACTTAGTATACGCATCACTTTCAGGGAATTAAATGCGACTACATCATTAATACTTTATATATTGACCTGCGATAGCTTTAAACTTTTTCCCCTACCTTTCTAGGATAGAACACATGGAACTATGAATTTCTGAGAAATGTGTGAAATTGTTTTAAAGAAATTAGATCCAGTTCCCTTGCCTATAATTCGTCACATTAGATTTTTGTGTTCAAGGACTTCCAGTGCTGCAGCCACATCTTCATACATCGAAATATTTTATAGAAATCTTTACAGTCTCCTTATGATAATTGTATTCCGTTTTGGAGAGAAATGATAATTTGCTAAACTACAGATTAAAAGCAAACTAGCATGAATATCTATCAACCGATTTAATCCCACATTTCTGTTTAGCGACTCGCCAAGTAATGCTCCTTCTCCCCAGAAGGATTTGACGACTAATTCCGATTCAGATCTCATCGCCCGATATCATGTCGCGCCATGGGAGGAAGGTGAAAATCAAGTTGGATCTAGTGCTGTTGAGGTAGTTTCTTACATCCATCCAATATCACTCAAGTCATACCCGATTTTTGGTCATGTGGGGGCGTATTGTGACGTCGTACGATTATTTCACTACCAAAGATAATGTGAACCAGCCGTGTAAACGAAAAAATGTAATGTTTCAAGTTAAATGTGCGAACAGTTATAATGAAGACAGAGAAATCAAATCCTTCCATACAACTACTTAAACAGCAGCTTCAAATTAAATTTTAGTTTCTGACACCGGCTCTAACTTATTTTCAAATAACTTACTGCTGGTCAGCTGTATTAACTAATTATCAGCTAGTCAGTTGTTGATTTTATTTTCTTTTAAAGGTTGTTGTTAATAAATTGCTATTTCTAGTGAGGTACTCTGATAATAATTTTAAATCTTCTGATATGAACACCGTGGACATCATATAACAAATTGATAGAGATAATTTAACTATTTATACGTATGTAGGTAATCTATTTGTTTAGGATTATAATAACCATTCAGAAGATAAAATTATCTTATCTTTTTATCCTACATATTTAAGTTTAATTTAAATTAATAATAGTAAATGTGAAACAGAATATTTAGGAATACAATTAAAAATTATATACAAAAAAACTATTAGTTTTATTATTTGTAAAAAAAAACAACTGAAAATTTCATTGCAATAAGCTACTTTTCTGGACTAGCTGTTGAAATATTTCTATTTTTAGAAACATGATAATTAACTATACTGTAAGAAATAGTTATTTAAAAATTTATTTTAGTACAAAAATAACTAATATTAAATGAAGCTTTTCAAAGTTGCATTCATATAATTATCCTATTAATTTTGTTAATAAACATTTAAAAATAATATATATGTTTATACATTACAAAATGCCACAGACAGTTTGGAAAAGACAGGTATCATTAAATATAGTTAAGAAAATATCAATTATATAAGATATCAGAACATTTACATTGATTGTAGTTTAGTCTTTACAGATTTACGTAGTTCAAAAGATATTGAAGATTCAATTAAAATTATTTTTTCAAGAATCAAAAATTAATAGTTCTATTTCTTATGAGAAATTTTAATGTCTTAATATATTGTTAAACTTTGAAATTCACTGGGTTTGCTATGCCTTATTGTTCTTAAATATTCACATGATGAGTTTGCTTTTATCATTGTTGAAATGTAGATTTGGTTTTACTATAGTTTTTTTTAATATATAAATTTGTTGAAGAGGGGTAATTTGGCCAAAAATTCCGGAACAACCCAACTTAATATTCGAAAGCCGGTTTCAACAACGAATAGATTATGCTCTCCTCCATTGCATAACTTCATTAGTTTTCTTTTTCAATTTTATAATTTTATCTTTCTATTTATGATAATTATGGTTTTTGTCAGATTGTAGTTTCGTTAAATTTACTTTCTTTTGGAAATTTTGATAGTTTCTGAAGTTTTCCTTTTATAGTTAAATATGTGTATTTTCATTCATTTTTCTTCGTTTGTACTGTTTTATCTATATTTTTGTGGATTGGTGTATATCTTTTTGCTCAATGGCACAGTAATGATTTGACACACAAATAAACACACACACACACACATATATATATATATATATGTGTGTGTGTGTGTGTGTGTGTGTGCACATAATGATTTAAATTTAATTTAATTGTTTCACTGAATAATAATTTAATTTCCTAATTATTCCCGTTCTCTAATTTGAAAGTAAAGAGTTCAGAGTTCACTCATAAAATAATAAAATTTGTAACAAGAAAATTTTCTCATAAAATTTGCTTAACCTTCCAAGTTTTTTACTTTTTTTGCGTAAAGCTGTTCCTAAAGTGATCTACTTAAGCACAGCTAAAAGTCGCGAAAGGATTTCGCTTCCCATTCGCAAAATCTTCAAAAAAGCTAGATGATCATATTCATTCTTCCTTTTAAGACGCAGGTGGTCGACCACAACCCCTTGGGTTAGGCATTTTTATTACTCAGACCGGACGCTTTGAAAAGCTATTTCGTTGCCTTGGGCGAATCTTATATGGCAAACTGTTAAAGTGGAGTGGGGTTCAGATTATTCAGATCAGAACTTGGAAAGTGTACGCCCGATCTATTGGGTTTCAATAAAAGTGTTTTTAACAAATGAAAAATATAAAAAAATAAAGCTTATTAAAATTGTTGGGTTAAAAGTTGAGAAATATTTGATTACCTCAAAGAATAGAAAAATTCTTTTTCTGTCCTTTTTTAATTTTTTTTTTTTTAAATTTTAATATTACGATTTTAACCGGGAAAAAGCACACTATAATCATTGTTGAATACGAGGCTAAGAAAATACAAGAGTATTTGCATGTTTTGAAAAAAAGTGATGATTAGTACAATATCAGCTTGGCTAGATTCACACAGTCCGTTTCCAGAAATAGCGCAGCGCTGGTGTCATTGTCACGATGAGCGTTTACTCACTATATGTGACTAGTGTCCAATTTTTTTGTATATATAAGAATACGAATTGCACTTTATTATACAGAATGACTAAATTTGTGAAATAAAAACTGACATTTCTTCATTCAATTATATTTTAAATTTAAATTATCAAATTCTGATTTTTTAATATTTTAAATTTAACTAAAATCTAATCTTAAAAAAAAATATTTCTCTGTTGAGTGAATTTTTTTTTGCATGAATCTAAATTTTTCCCCATAACTTTCTCCCTGCAGAAAAACTTGCTCTAATCAAATATACTTTCTCTTAATCCACATTTATGCCAGGGCAACATAGTGCACATTCAATCAATAATTTTAAATTTTAATGGGGTATATATTCTTCAAAATGAGAAAAAATTTCTAACTATCTTCAATCGCCATTTAAAATTTCCCCTTTCCATTTATTTAGTGTTTCAAATTTTAAATGCATATTCGCATATATCTTTTAACTGAAAATTGCCATCGATAAATACATGTTTCATATCAGTTATTACAAATTCGACTGCGAGAGAAACTTCTTTCCTTTCAATTTTGTCTTTCCAAATACTACACTCAATACTCTTTAGTTCAGAGAAGTTGACAGACATTTCCTCAACGTATTCATAAAAAATTTTGAAAAAAATTTTAAATTTTAGAAATGTATCCTTAATTCCAGGATTATAACCCTACAAAATTGTTAGTTTATTTTTAATATTAACGGTACGAATTAATCATCATATCTCGCTCTATATTGCAATAAAAAACTGTAATGTCATCAAATTTAATTTTTGGGTATAATGTAGAAAAATGATGCCTGGGTGTGGAGAAAGCAGAGCCAAAGTTTTGATCTATGTAAGGGTGATGATTTTTTCCCAAGTGTAAAGTATTTTTCCAAATTTAAATAACATGACTGAAGCGGATCATATAATTTCAAAATAAATTCTACTTGTGCGTGTGTGTGTGCTGGTTTCAAAGTGAACCACGTCACTTTTCAATAGCCGAGGAGCATTTTATATTCAAGATCAGCCTCAATGCAAAATTGCTTACAATTTGCTACTCAAACCAAAACACACTAAAATATATTAACTTAGTTCAGTCCAAAATATTCACAGTAAGTAAAAATCAAATTCCTCTTCTAATCTCAGCTTATTTTACAAATTGTACCTAAAAACAGCTATATGTGTTTATTAGACCAAAAATTAAATTATGTAAATATCTTTTTCCTTATAAAATATATAAAATATTCAAGAATGTACAGTAATAAAATGTACATTACAAATGATAACGATATCAAAGAAGCATAAGAAAAAAATATTAAAATTTTGTATAAAACTCTTTGTGCAAAAATAAAATTCAATTTTGTACAAAACGTCTTAAGGTAAATTAACACCTACTTTTATAGCACTTTTGTGAAGCACTTAAATTTTTATTTACAATGGTCAATAAGAAATCGTAAATTCAAAAGTCATTTTAATGAACTTTTTTTTGTATTTTTCAAATTTTGAACGCATTCATTTAAAATTTAGTAAAAAGTTTGACATTTACGCTCAAGTTCATACAACAAATTCTAATTGATATATTTCACTTTTTTGTTACAGCAATATATTTAACATTCATATATCTGTGATATGAAGCAGGAAAAATGCAGTTATTTCTTAAACTTGCTGCGTTGTCAAAACTTATGAACACTACATGATTTTACAATATATATATATATATATATATATATATATATATATATATATATATATTTAAAATTAAATATAGTCCAAAATAAATAGTTACATAATTGAGAGCTATGTTTGAGGTCCACAACATACCTAAAGTCTTACTAAATATTGAGGTAAAATTTCATTTCAATATATGGAATACTTTTTTAAAAAAAGAGATTTTCGTAATAAAAAAAATTAAAATCAAATTTTTCCGAATATACAAACAAAGGTTTTAACGGTTCTTTAAAAAATTATGAATTTAAAATAATGCGTTGACTAACTACCTTAGAAGGAATTGCAAAACATTTTTGAAATCGTAAATATGTAGACCTTAAAATAAGTAATAAAGAAACTTTCGAAAATTTTCATGAAAACGGTGAATTTTGGATAGGCACATACCTTAAGAAGGTCAAAAAGTTATCTACTGACACTAAGCTCAAGTACATTCCTGAAACTAGAAGTGTACAAATGGATATATGTAGAAAATGATAAACAAATTTATTTACTCAAACACATTTTAAATCCACTAATTTTAGAAAGAAAAATATTTATATACTTTCATGTATCCACATATCTTTTATAAGATTGCCACAGTGTCATATTTTTCGAAACACGGTGAGGCACTGAGTCCAACATTGTAGTTTTTACATTCAAACCTTATTTCTCTTCGAATGTTTTTTGCACTGACTTTTTTAAGGCAGCATACATTTAACCGAAATTATACATTTAACCAAAGAAATTTCCACAGTGTCATTGTTTCATAACACATTAACATTGTGAATACACAGTGTTAATTGTTGTCTCAAGAAGTGGAAACTCATTTTTAAATATTCACTGAAACGTTTTTACTCCATTTTGAATTATCTATAACAATATAAAAAATAAAAGGAAAAGAAAAAAAACTTGCACTAGTAATATTTAGCTTAAAATTATGCCAAATCACTTTCGTTTGCTTTAATGGGAATCTTCGAAATAATACTGTCCAGTTCGGAAAACAAAAAACTAATGGTTGGAATTTAATACAATCCCTACTAAATAAACGAGTCCAAGCTTTTTTTTATAATAAAAATTGCGTTTAGACGAAAATGGGTTCGTAGGAACTTATAAAAGTTTATATAAAATTGCTATTTTTTTTATATTTTTAGGAGAACAAAAGAATGCAAAGGTATATTTTTGTAGTATAGGTTTTAAAAAGGGTATGAAAAAGATACACAAAATTACCTAAAGGAATACAGCTGGTTATCTTGGGTATAGTTAACTCACAACAATGAATTGGAAGTTCAATTCAACAACCCTTTGTGATTAAAATGTATGCAAAATAAATATATTACGCAATTTTTTAATTTTAATTTTGTTTTTTAATTTATTAATTTCGTAATAATAACTTTTATATTTCCAATTGAAAACTGTATTTGTAAGAGTGTTACTCTCCCCCCCCCCAAAAAAAAAAAAAAAAAAAAAACTGCTGCGCCCTGAGCGTTTGTCTCAATCCTCCTTGCCTTAGGTTGACTCTGCCCTATCAAGTGAAAATTCCATATTCTGTTCAAGATTATGGATTTGCACATTGCATTTTACATCTATTTTAGATGAACGTTTTATATCTTCTAAACCAATCTGTTAATAGTGTATACTCCTGTAAAGAAGTTTGAATTCAATATTATAAAATTTTTAATATTTTCAACAGTGTCATTTATAACTAATATTTTTAATAATCTCTGATTACATCAAACTATTATTTTATTATGTTGACTCTTTATTTAGTATTAAGTATAATATAATAAACAAATTTCGAACTGAATTTTAAAATAATTATTTCAAAAACTATTATGTCACATTATTTTGTATACCGAAGTCTTAGCATCTCAGGTTTGCTTTCATGTAAAAATTTTACTTTATATTCACCGCATTGTTCATCGTATTTTTTTGCTCATAACGTGTAGTTTCAAACCACACAAATTGTACAAAACTTACAAAATATAGGAAAATATGCTAGGGAAGCAACATATTAAAATTTGAATTTAATATTTGGAGTATTCAAATAGTTGTAAGTATTTATGGTAAATAATTTTAACTGCGTATGCGCCATTGAAAAATATTTTTATCGTAATTTCAAATGCAGGTTTTCAGTGTAGCTTATGTAAGATTTATAGTTGTGTAGTGTTAAGATTACGAAAAATATCCGGCTTTTAATTACCTGTACTTCAGTTATCTTCTAATAGAAGATAAATTATAAGGTATTTTACACATATAGATATATTTTGAATTTAAATTTTCAAATAATTTATAGTCAAAAGTATATGTACAAATGTACAGTTGACACTTACGCATATAAACAAATATAAATGTGCGCTGACGCTTTTAATTACTAATTATCCGAAAACTCAAGTTTGAAAAATATGAATATGAGGAAGAAACCTCATTCATCTTCTCTTTGAAGGAAACTGTAGTTCAGTTATTTAAAATTTGGATATATTTCGGAACTTAACGTTACAAAACTAGGGAACGTATGTAAGCTGCCTTGAATACCTGACTTTGAAATTATGAATAAAACTAATAGGTTTAAGAAGTTTATTTAGATTTTTGTTGTTATTGTTATCAAGGCATAAGAATTTTTTCCAAGTATTGTAATACAGAAGCTTAAAAATTATGCATTTGAAATTATTGAAAAGCTTAAAGCGTTTCTGATTTTGACGCGTTCGTTTTTTTTAAAAAAATTGTATTTTTTTTTGGTACCTTATACTGAAATAATTATTATTTTAAAAAATGAAAGAAGTGATTAAAGTAACACAAATAAAACAACAGAATATATTCATTGTTTTCAAAATTTCTCACTTTCTTTGAATTTAAACATGGATATTTTATAGATATATAATTAACCTTATTTTAGAGATTTATAAATATGCTAAAAAAAACTAAATTTTTTCCGATAATTTTAATGTGAGGGAAAAAGCGTGAGTTTCTAGCTAGGAAAGAAAACACAGAAAAATTAATTTGTTCAACTAGATAAAATAGGTTTCCCTCACCTCCCAATTTTGTTATAATTTCAAATAAATATTAATTAAAAAATGTGAATAAAATCTAGTTTTTTTATGTGATTGATCTTCAAAGCGGCTTTTGGATTGATTTAAATAAAATGGTTCTTTCGCGAAATCCAGGATAAATAATGTATTTAATTCAAATCCAATAAAATCTCAAACCAAGCTGACATACAGACACACTTCTAGATGGGGACTAATGAAAATCTTACCCTCTCACTCTTGAACGAATTTATCAATGAAAAATGTCTCAAGGGCAAGAGCGGGAGTCCTGAATGAGCCATAAAATATCCTGTCAACGTTCACTGTGTGTCCTCAACTTTCCCCAATTATCTATCAAGATGTTACAACTTTAAAAGGAGGAAAGCAATTTCGACAAAACTCGTTTGAAACGATCTTGAAGTAATCCTGTGAAGGCGAAAAAATCCATTTTTTGGCATGTTCACAGCCACATGGGATAACATGGCTTAAACGATTTTGAAGTATCTCAAACAGGACGGGATAAACTGTGCATAACGCTTAGATGGTTAATCCGCATTCTCATTTAAATATTTGAGTAATATTTCTACTAGACTCTCTACCTGCAGCTAAAGTCCCTAAGAATCCCTGCATATAAATCGCATGAGATAAAGAAAAAAATCCCTAGTATTTAATGGAATGTATAGGAAAATTCTCTCTCTTTTCCCTTTGGCCTCCCCGATCGAAACTATGAGATTTATAGATCAAAAATGATTGTAATATATGTTCTCTTGAAACGGCAGAGCTGTATCTACAGCCAAAAGTCTATGACCTCTCTATCTGAGTTATAATGAAATAAGAAATAGTAGTTGAGCTTGAGCTTGTCCTTGACTTATTAAGCTAATTATATAATTTTTTTAAAAAAATCGTTTTACATATATATATATATATATATAATGAAACAGCATGGAAATAAATATTCGGGATAATATGGTAAGGTTTCCTTTTTTAGGTGCTTACCTATTTAATAATCTAAGAAAAACGTGCAGTTCACTTATTTGCGTACGTGTATGATAGGCTCTCTGTAATATACTTAATTTCTTGCCTAATGATTTATATTTTTCCATTTTAAAATATTTATACCTGGCATTTGTTTTCGAGCAACTCTTCTTTCAATAAAACTCATAGTGAATTTAAGTCATTTAAATTTATAATATAGTTTCTTTAGATTCGATTATTTTAAAATTAACTATAAATGCAATGAACATTATTTGAAACATTATAAATTGAATTCAAATTTCAAAAAAATTAAGAATTCTAATTACTTTATAAAGTCTGACAGTGTCATGAAACTATTAATAACTTAGTGAAAACTCGACGATAATAAGGAATGAAAACAATAATTATTGCGGAAACACTTTAAAAATTTTCTCGAAAGGAACCATAATTATTAAAAATCATTTTCCTCTCAAGTCAAGGAATCACTTCATTAAAGATATTTCATTTCTCTTAAGATGATATTCATTCCTTTTTAGAAAGATTTAAAAGAAAGTACTAAAATGTTCTTAATGGCTCGGATTTCTTTAAAAAAAATGTGTCATCGCTCTTCAAAAGTCCATTAAGATTTCAAAGGAATAGAAATTGATTTTATGTGTGTGTGCAGCGAATTTATGTCTCGGAAATAATTTAAATTCTTGGACCTTTACTCAGCGAACTAACATCCAATTTTCTTTGTAATAATGAGTTGTGAAATATTACTTCCTGAGAATAACAAACGCTAAGTGAATGTAATTTGATTTCAGTAGTTTGAAACATCAGTTTTATGTTGTTCCATGTTTCAGAAAAAATAATAACGATGGCTCTCTCTCTTATGTCTGAACTAAATTTAGAATATTTTAGAAACTTTTATTACATTCTGAATTCAGTCCTTCCACTGGATAAAAATAAAAACCTATCAATTTATTTTATATTAAAAAAGAAACTAAATTTCTTATTTTTACTTTAAATCCAAGTTTGAAAAGGCTTATAAATGGTTATCACAGCATTAATTTGAAGTAAAATGTTTAGTTTAACTTTAACACATAAATCGAAATGAGAGTCCAATTTGCTTACATCAAAAGAATATTTCTCACTTGAGAACAGGGTTATTAATAAAAATTACTCTAATTTACTCTATACATACATAAAAAGTTATGCAATATGCATAAAAAAATTGAATGCATTATGCATAAATAAAATTGTATAACTAAAATTAGAAATTTCAAGACAAAGAAGGCATTGTTTATACTGAAATGATAATTTATAATCAGATTTCAGAAATTAGCTTAAAATGTAAAAAAAAAAAAATACTAATGCCCTAGCATAATTTATGAGTCTTTCAACAATTAGAATAATAATAAAATAACTTTCTAGTGGATGCTTTTGTGCTTAACGTTGAAAATTTAAATTACATATTTCTGTTTTAAAATGTTGATTATGAAACATGTTGTTCGTTAGATTGCAAGCAGGCATCTTAAGTGTGAAAAGTAATGAAAACGAAAATAAATAATATGAACTCCTTTTCTTAAGACGTGGCAGTACATTGATATGAACGCCTAAATTTTTGTTCCACCTGAAAGGTGAAAGTGATATGAAACTCGAAATTTTACTGAAAATGGGATTGGTAATGTTAAAGTACTGAAGATAATTTCTCAATTTTTAAGTTTTTTTTTCCTTCGATAACTAATTATGATACGTGTGGCTTAAGAATCATCTTGGTGAAGTCACTTTTGTCTGTTAATGCAATTTACTTCAACATTCAGTAGTCCTTATTTCCTAGAATTCCTAAATAATTAAGACTACTGAATTGCTACTAGTTACTATTTCGTTCACAGAGGATATTTTCTCGTGAAGCAGTATGATGTGAGAAATTTCAGCAAAACATTTGATGAATTCTGTATAAGTTGAAGTGCCAGAGAGAGAAGTTGGCAACATGAAAATTGTGGTAACACATATTACAAACATTCTATTACCAACTACATTCCTTAAGAGGTATTAAGACTTCGTGCATCTGGTCATAGGAACTGTGAAAAAAACATTCATTTTTTATAAACTTAATGAAAAAAAGCAGAAAGAAACTTGACAAGTTTACCGTATAATATAATACTCCTGTATATCTATGCATTTTTCATATACTGATGCAATTTTAAAGACATCTTAAAAATTATAAAGAAATATAAATTGGATACTTATTCAAAGTTTCGAAAACTAATATTTCACTGAGCGCAGGATTCTGAAATGAAACATTGATGAAAATTTGCAAAAGTTAGAGTTATTTAGCAGGAAAATGTTCAGTTTCGAATTTATACATCTTTTTAAAATATTTAAAGCTAAACAATTTAATACTATAACTTAAAATTGTAAATTTTTTTAAGAAAATTACAGTTAAAATTCGTATATTTTTTTTTGTTACTAATTTATTACAATTGTGTGTGCGTGTGATACATGTCATTAAAAAACTTATTTTGATTATATTCAGGCAATACGCTTGGAAATTTTGCGAAACACTTTTATATTGTTTGGAAAGTACAATATTAGCACATAGTCCAGAAATAAGAATATCAGACAGATCTTAAAAATCAGCCTTAACATTTTAAGTATTGGGAGAAAATGGCTACCAAATCATTCTAGAAATGCATAAACACCTTCGACATGAGTTTTCTTCAAGCAGAAATATGTGAAATACATTAAAACGAATAAATTTTCTTATTATGATATTCAAGAAAACTACATGCATTTTAAAATGCAGTGTTTTAGAGCTCCGAGCTTGTTTCTATTCATTTGATTTAATTTTATATTTGTTTATAAAACGACATATGTTTGATTTAAAATTTAGAAAAAATAAACTATCTACAATTGATGAAGTCTACCTTCTTAGAAGAATTCAAGCATTTTAGTGGGCTACGAACAAGTACACAGTATAACATATGGGGATGTACAATATTCTGTTCAACATAGGGTCAAAACTAAAGATTGCAAATAAGTCGAAAATAATCATCAATGATATATAATAAAGAAATTAAGTTTCAACTGGTACATTTTTTAAATTTATATGTTAAAAAATTCACACTCTCACAAAATTTTAATGTTTTATATTAAATCAAAACACAAGCATCAAAAATTTTTTGTTACTTCATATCAGGGCAGAAATCATTTTGTTTGAAGTCAATTTATATTTTTTTCCGATAATTTATCTCCGTTTAAAAGATTTTCTGTTCCTAATTTTAATGGAGCAAATATTACAGGATTTTTTTCTTCCAGAAGTTGTATTTATAATGAAAAAAAATTAGAAAAAAAAAACTTTTTTTTAGTTTCAAAATGTTTTCTTAGAATATTACTAAAGAATCCGAAGCATTATTTCTAAAATTTGTCAATGTATTATATTTGAAAGCATTGATATTATAGAAATTCGCCAGGGCTGATAGAAAAAGTGCATAAATAATGTTTTATGGACCCCTTGCACTTAGGAAAAACATATAATTTTATCTTATGTGATGAATAGAAAACTGATATGTGACAGTAATATAAGGTATATATAAGGATACACCTTATGTAAGGAAAATAAGCTTAACAAATGTAATTTGACTCATATATGAGCTCTTACTTTATTTCATCTTAGTAAAATATTTTGCATTTTTGCGAATTATATTTCTTACCATGCAGTTATCCTGAAGTAGTCTGTGACACTTTGTATCTCTCTATGTCACTTACTCTCAGCTAGAACATAAATTTCATATATATTTTCAAAAAAATAGATAAGAGGAAACTATGAAATATCAAACACTGAAAATTAATTTAACGCCGAAGAAAAGTGAAAAACTTATATTGCTAAAATTAAAAAAAATAATTAAGGCAAAAATAGCATATAATTCTTATTTGTTTACTTGATTAAATCTACACGGATTTGTGAAAACAATTTGTATTACTATCTGTTTTTTTTCAACCGATATATCGTCTTCTTGTGTTATCTCTTACATCCCAACTGACAAAGACAAATTAAGGCTGCTATTTCCCCGGGAAAAACTAAATAATGAATCGATGCTGAGATTAACTAGTAGAAACATGTATAGTTAGATAAATAAATAGAAATTGCAATTAACGAGTTTTTGAATATAACCAAAGTAAGAAAAGAAAATATGATTACTCTTGAAATTTAAACTAAGATTCTTTTAAAAAAATATTAAAATTACAATTTAAAATAATCTAAAATTTCTAGCAAATTTTTTTTTATTTCATTTGAATACATTTATATATAGTAAACTCTTTCTTTTTTGAATCATTAACTTCGTTCGACTAAAACTCTTTATGCATAACAGACAGTTACAATTAAAACTGCTTTTTTGCATTGGCGGCTATTTTAAGAAGAACGAAACAAAAGCTGCTAAAAAATGTCACGTACCTCAAAATATTATTTAAACATACACAAACAATGATTTTAATGTCTACATAAATACAGAAAAGAAGTTTTTAAGCTAAGTAAATATTCACAAAGAAAATGTAATACATATCAAAATGGAAGATTCCTATGCATAATAAATCAAACTGTAAGTAAAATATAAATTGCAAATACACACAATTTTAAGTTTAAGTTGGTAATAAACACAATTTCTTAAAGTCTTACATATTTTCTGATGAGATTTCGGGTGACAATTCTATCATTTGCGATCCACTATTGTTTTTAGATGCTGCTTTGTAACTTGTGCAAACCTACATTCAAGAGAGTTTCATGATATCTGAGAAAGAATTAAGTTAGAATGTGCCCTTTTGATAGTATGATAGAGTGTTTGTGGCCGAATGCAAGATTTTTTTGTCTCAAACGACGCTCACCCTGAGAATATCTGAGATATCCAAAAAAAAAAAAAAAAAAAGAAACATATTAAGATTTAAGATTCTTCTTCTACATGATAATGGTTTAATTTTGTTTCAATAGTCAAACTCTTTTTTAGTATATTCAGTTGCCCCAATTTGGTAAATAAAGACACATCATTTGTTATTTCCCTTGTTTTTATAAAAACCCTTTACATTATCCATCGATACTTGCATCTTTGTAATCAAAATTTAAATAAATTACTATTGCAAGTCCGAGTCTGGAAAACTATGAAAATTTGGGAAATATATCATGGCCATCAAGTAAGTTATTGACTGCGGTAGTTGATTGAAATATACAATATTTGTCTTCAGTACAGGAGGATTCGACGTCGATGCAGAATAGATAATGTTTCACTCAAAAGATTTGCATCACACAACCATAACGAAGTAAATAGTGATGTACAGGACACACACCATGAGTTACAAGAACAGCGGGATTCACATTTTCACTGACTAGGTTAATGAAGAAAAAGTCTTTAATCTCTGTTGACTTCTAAAGTTTTCAATTGGCTGGCATGAGACCTATCCAGACATTTATTTTAATGGATTCTGTATAAAATTTAGCTTGCGATATAGAGGTATGTGAAGATTTACTTGTAAAATCCATTAGTTTTGTTAACAGAAATTCTAAGAATTTTATTCTTGGATGTGATGCAGTTTTAAATGGAGTAACACTTGTGTGTGTTATTAGTAGCTGAACATAAATGATTGTTTCTGTACCTGACGCAGAGAGACAATAAACTGCATCAGCATAAATCTTTTCTGAGGCTTCACTAAGACTGTATTGTTGAATTCAATCGTCAGAATCACCTAGTAAGAGATGAGAAATTTTGAGGAAGATATTGATTTAAAGGAAGGGGGTAGTGTTTTCGAAATTGAAGAAGATATTGATTTACCTCTAGTTTCTGTTGAAGGTGAATTGTGCAAAATTTACCAAGCTTAAATAAAATTGTAAAATATATTTAAATTGAAAACAAAAATTATTTTCATCCCGTCTTTTATCATAAAGTTTTCCCCAGACGTAGAAGTTCCCAAAGCCTTCTGATGTAAATGAAGCTCCAGATGTTTGGGTGTTTCTGAAAATCGGGTAGGTTTTTCTCTTTTAGCTATATGTTTTCCTGACCAATAATATTTCTTTTCTTTGGTGGCATTTCGTTTGATAATAATTGATAAATAGCTGAACTAAATATATCTTGCCTATATAAACTTATCTACCCCTCCAAATTTCCTTTTCAACAAAGACAGGAACATCCTGTACACTTCTAAAAGAAAGAAATCAAATTCTTTTTTAACATATAATGATTAAATGTTAAAATGTATTCAAATTATTTATCTCGTTATTTGAGAAATAAAATATCGTATTATGAATTATATTATTAGAGTTTTATGATTAATATTTATGAAATGTTAGGTATGAATAAATATTTAATATATACTCTTATTTTTTTCTTCCACATTTCTTCTACAAATGATGAAGGTCAGGTATGTAAAATGTCATCGAGATTGAAATGGAACTTTAGATTTATAAGAATTACTCACAGAAGCGAGCATTCTCTCTTCTTTATACATATATATATTACGTATCATATAAAATACATTTAAATAAATCATCTCATGATCCGAGTAATTATAGAATATTTTGAAAGGTATGGAGTGGCTGCGAGCACTGCGAAAGTTTTAGTAACCCTCTTTCATCAATTTAGAATACTACTTAATGCTCGCCTGGTTAGCTGAGTCAGTACCTATATTTAAGGATTTATTTGAATTTCGAGAATGGGAACTTCTTCAGTAATATAAATTATTTTTAATCCCTCTCGATTTCAATATTGTTATAAGAAATAATTTATATATATATAAATAAAAAACTAACATATACAAATTGTTTAAAACTAACATATACAAATCTTGGCATAGTGGGAAGGGTTTTAAAACTCTCATGTATATAATGAGTCCTCCTGTTTTAAAAGTCAAGTGAACAAATTTTATCGAGATCAAGATAAAATCACAGATTTGTATCAGTTACATTCAGACACTATCTATGGTGTATTGATGATTTGTTGCCAATCAAAATATTTGATGAAAAAGAAGAAGGAAACATGGTTGAACTAATGTTTTATTGAAAGAAAATTAATTTGGAAATTCTGAAATCTTTCTTTTTTTCTCTATAAAGTGAAAGTATTTAAACTTTCTAATTAATTATAGTTACAGCTACCAGACCAGAAAGGTTAGTAAAACAAAAGAGCATTTCATTGACTCAAATGCAGTATTCATCAGGAAAAATCTCAAAAGACTATTTCAAAAGGATTTTTTTCCTGCAGAGATATCTGTGATTTTTTCTACTTGAAGTAACTTTGAACAACATATTACGGTCCCTTCTGATATACAGTGAAAGAGAAATACAATTAAGGGAAAGCACAAAAGAACACAATGGACAGATTTTTTTACGTCGCAGTCAGAACCATTTTCTTTGAAAGCAAAAGTTGATTTCCCAGAAATGTTGGATTGTTACGCTATTTGTTGAACTACCTAAGTTGTTTTCTGGTTTGTGTCATCCCTTTTTTTGCAGGAAAATCAATCATTCTTTGGAAATTTACCACAAGTAGGTATTTAATTCATACTAAAGAGAAAGGTTGTATATATATACGTATACGTGGAGTGAGTTCCTAATTATAAGTAAAATGAAACAAGTTTAAGCGATAATTGATTATATATTAATCCATTTAAAATTTAATATCCCGAAATTTAATCGACACAGTAACATTCATGATGACAACAGCCAGAAATATATTCGTTTCTAACATCCAAAATATTAATAATAATGTAGATAATAATAAATACAATAATGGATGGTATAAAATTAATTTTGAAAGGCATTCAACGATCATAAACTCGACCATCATGAATTATTTTGTTTTGTAATCAAATAAGATTTCACTATATTAACTGTTGTAGTTGTGGTGTTTGTCTGCTAAATTTTGATGAGGATAATCGCTCGTATTTCCTGTTTAGAACAGTTAGTTTTTTTTGATTAAATTGTATGCTTCTTTCAGAAAATTTATTTCTCTCACTAGATCTTAAATATTTTCTTTATTTGCTTTTTTCTGCTATTACTCATTCAAACTCTAAACTTAAAAAAATGCACTCTGTAATTAGTTTATTACCAAAACCCTTTTCTACTAAGAAAAAATATTTTATATATTCATTATCAAATGGTGGGAAATCAAATCACTCAAACTCTTGAATCTTTGTCTATTATGATAATACACTTCAGTCTGATTTCCCTATTCAATAATGGCACTAGATGATTTGCTTTATTTAAAGTTCCTGATTCATAAGGTAGCAAGAAATTTTCAAAGTCCAAGAAGAAGCAAGTCCTTAAATATTTTTTTCAACCGTCTCGAAGAATAAACATTCATCACAGCATTGGTATAAAATAAACAAAAATCAAATGAGACGCTGTCCTTTGAAATATTTTCTGTTGTCTCGAAGAATAATAATCTGTCACAGCTTCTTTCAATATTAACATCCTTTAACTGATGTCGATATGTTTCATTAAGATTTAATTTTAACTAAAATTAATGTTAATGTTGATGATTTAGGTGAGTTTGTACAAGTCTATTGTTCTCATAATGGCGAAATCTCATCTCTCGCATCGAGGAGATAGTCACGCTGAACACCGTCCTTAACTGTTGTTCCACTCGTTTATGTGTCTGCTCCCGCACTTTCCAGAAACCGTTTAGCACCTTCTAGGGTTATACTCTTAGATTTCAATAAACCTGTTCTTTGAATCCCGGTCTGGGTCAATAATCTTGAATGATCAGAAGATGGAAGAGAGAAGTCATCATCATTGTAGCGACTGTGCGGATCGCGTCAATTTTGACCTACGCACACACACACACATACACACACACACACACACACACACACACACATATATATATATATATATATATATATATATATATATATACATACTGAAGTGCCCTTGAGTTAGGGATAGGCAATGGTATGCAAACTGTATAGCACTGCGCTTCATTTATGCTCACGTGAGGGTGCTGACGTATTTGCATATATACCTAGTACTAGATTGTTAGTAAGTCGTTTCACAACTGCTAGTATGAGTAAAATTTCTGATGTAGATTGTGGGTAAATAGTAGGCGCTCGAGACAATGACCTTCAAATTTCGAAATCTTCAAAGTCTACAGTGCCAAGAATATAGTGAAAATACGCGGATGCTGGGGTAAACACAGTAGATTGGGCATATTGCAAAAGACAACAAGCCTTTAATAAGCTTGGTGTGAGACAGTTCTGCCGAATTGTACGAAGCCAGCGCGACCAAACATTGACTTAAATTACTATCCAGCTGAATCACGGTGCAAGGTGTACAGTAAGTACATGTATTGTATAACACTATTATCTCCATAAGGGCTACGGGATCCGTAGACCCACGGGACTACCATTGCTCAATGCACGCCATTAGGCTACAAACCTTGCCTATGACGGGAACACAAAGAATGGACTTCAGTGGTCTGAAAACGAGAAGCGTGGAGCGACGAGTCTTGATTCCGACTAATTCATGCCAATGGGAAGCTTAGAATATACACTTCTCACAACGCAAGCAGCCCTTACTTTAATTATGGACAGCTGTAGGCAATGTTTAACAAACCATTTCTGCGGAATGCTGTCGCAAACTTCTTAAATCTTAGCCTCGTTTTGTGCCATATATATATATATGGCACAAAACAATATATATATATATATATATATACTTTACCGAGGTTCAGCTTTTTCGGTAATTTCCTTTCACAGGAAAGAGAACTTTTAGAATTTCTCAAAGTTGGAAGCTTTTAATGTCGATTTTGTTATTAAACTGGTTTTCATAAAATGTTCTGCTTTTGATCAGAATTGAGAACACTTTGATTTAGCGACTAAATTCATCGGTTTGAATTAATCATCACATTACCATACGCTTATGTGTCATAATTTCTATACTAGGCTTTGAAACAATGAAATCGCAGAAATATTTACAAAACTGACAATAGTAGCCGAAAATCACTAAGAATCTGCATGCGTGTTGAATTTGTTGCACTCCCTGTACTAGAATGGCTTTGGCTGGAATTATGTTACAACTAATCTTATCAATCTCTCGTAGTCCGAATAACTTCGTCTCGCACTTACATCAATATGTTCCTATTTCTTTTACATTATATTTTCGTTAAGATTTAATTCAAATGGAACATTATAAAAGGTAAATGCCTTCTCCCCAGATATTTGAAGAATGAATTATAAGCTTTTCCATTTTCAGGTACAGAAATTGTTAATAGCTTAATGTTTCTGATAAAATTTTCTAGTTACGGTATTTATTATTTTATTGTCTGATATGTCTGAAGGATTGATCAGACAGCAGCTGTTTTTTTTTGAATTTCTACTTTCTCTAACTGGAAAAGTTTAACTTTTTCTTAATCTTACTTCATCTGTTCCTCAGCAGAATTTTTTATTCTATCTCCTCTGTATAATCAACAATATTATGAACATAATTAGAATGTTTGTTTAAATGTTCTGCTTTATCAATTAATGATTTTAAATAAAATGTTCTCACAATAGGAAGTACAGATATGATAAATTTCTCTGCAACGGGGAATAAGTCTTCCTTTTTTTCTATGTCTTGTACTCTTACAAATGTAACTCAATTAAGAAGCTTGAACAACCAAATTCGAGCTGGATCAAGGTTATAAAAGTTCCGTGATACTTAAATAAAGGTCAAAATTGCTGGACAAATGCAGATAACAATTCTAATACGTTTATTGGACGACATTAAGAAGACAAATTATTATTCTATTATATAAGTAAAAACATTTTTTCAACCTTACCGCTGACATCACGACAAAAAAAACCAGTATAATCCTAGAGATACAAGAGAACGAATCTAAGCCTTCAGTCGGCTTAGGATTCGTACTCTTGTATCTCTAGGATACTGAACTAGGATAAATTGAAGGATGTAGAAAGTTTTTAAATTTTCAAGATGTCTCTAATCGTTAAAAATATAAACTTAATAGTCGTTAATTTAAATTAGTCTATTTGAAAATTACCATTTAAGTAAAATGTTTTAAAAAGATATTATTTAATTTTTAGCTGTCATTTCAGTAAATTTTAAAAGCAAAATTTATCGAAGTTCTATAAGCTGAAAAAAATCAAAACATCGTTTTCTAAATACAATTACTCAATACATATTAAGCATCAATTTTGTAAAGAAAATTTCGAAGAAATCAAAAGATTAGACAATTACTCCTATTTAATGATTTATAAACAGTTTTGTCACTTCTAAATAGCTTGTCTTTCTCGATGAATGCAAGGATATCGATTGATTATATTAAAAGGAATTTTGTATATAAAATTAAGAGATTTGTAACATTAAAAGTATATTTTTTTAGTTTTTTCCGTTAAAAGAATGAATTGAAAATTAGTGACATTTCTTAATTCTTTTATTTCATTTTATATTCAAACGCAGTGCTCTTATTTTGTCGATCGAAAAACTTGCGCAAATGTCGAATACCTCAAGTAAAATGTTTATATATTTCAATTATATACTTTGTGATTAATGGAAATTAATTAAAAACGTTTTATTTAATTATTTTTAATTTAATTCCATAGACTAATAAAACGTTTTTGATATTTCGGAGAAAAAATTAGCTTATGATGAAATTTGACCCTCTATTTCATAAAATATGACGTTCAAATAAATTTAAAATGTCAGACAGAGAAATTTAAGACATTACAAAACAATTTTTACTCATCAATTATTACTAGAATAACTAAAGTTTTAACATGCATTTTTATTCAATTTCGGAATAAAATTAAATTTTTATCCCAAAATAATGGGAAATTAAATAGTTTTTTAATAAAAATATACAAAGTGAGTTCGAAATAAATTTCTATGATTTCTGTGCTAAGATTTAAGCTCATGTTATTCTGTTATTTTTATTTAATGCAGTAGTATTAAAATCAGTTTTGAAATGTAGCAGCTTTAATCAATGCTAATGAAGTGTGGCATTTTAGACTCTAATATATTATTAAAAGTATTCTGTATATCGCAATTTGCTCCTTGATTCCGAAATGATTTGTTTTCTCTGATTATTATGTGGTTAATATACAAATAATGTCAATCTGAAATAAATTACTTAACAGTAAAATCTTCATGTATTTTAAATTCATGCAATTTTACAATTTATAAATCAAACAGAAATTATACTATTTATTGTTTAATTGATAAAAATGTACCAAAAATCTCTGCAAGCTCAGATATTAATGAGATTTTATAAACTCTTAATAGAAAAAATAAAGAAAAGAAAATTAAAACCTCTGTAATATTATTCACAACAGGAACTTTACTATGATGGTAAGGAAATGTTTTGTCTTTTGCACGAAGTTGCATATGCTAGTACATTCTTATTACATAAAACGCTGTCTTTAAATGGATCTCACACATACAAGTTATAAATTAAATTCTTCAATTCAAAACATTTATCTCGAAATTCTTAGGAAAAATTTAATTTTTAAATTACGTTCTCATATTACACAGTAATGTTTTAAACAAAATAACGTTATCTATTTTTGCAATAAAGGGAACTCACAGAAACTTTTGTTATTGAACTCACTGCAGGTGTCTACAATTTTGCTTAAATTGAATACTTGTTTCAAAATAGTCTGGAATAAGTAGGGGTTCTTAGCCTTTGCCTAGAACATAAAGCAATCTCTCTTTTGTAATGATTTTTATATTGTTAAAAATAATAGTTCGATTGAAAAAAAAGATTGTATTATTTTTTGAAGCTTCTTAAATATTATGTCACATATTCTTTTTAATGTCATATTTTACTATACATTATATTTACAATTTATAAACTAATTTGAATTCCATTCTGCTTACATTAATGCCCCCTTTGAGAATAAAAAATTCAATATTCTTATACCAGCCAATTTTTGAACGTGCATAATCTACGGTTCGTAATGAACAGTATAATTGTACATAAGGCTCTAGACTAAGTTATGAGTACTACTTTGAAATTTTAATTTTATATAACAGCCTGTGCAATTTGTACATAATGCATTGAAGAATGCCAATAATCACAATAAATTTTAATTGGATATACAACAATACATTGATGTGGGGAAAGCTACTACTAGAGGATCGTGATGAGTGTTAAGGAGATATATAGACTACATTTAAAAAAACTACTACTGGAGAATTGTAAATGGATTGTAATTGCCCATATAGCTTTATAATAATACAATGAAAAAGGCTATTTAAATGTTCAATTGAACAAATTATACTGGAGAAGGCCTTTTGGGGAATCGTAACAAATTTTAATGAACCGTATACAGTCACTGGAGCTACAGAGCAAATATAAATTTTCAAATGGTAAGGGAAAATTAAACTCTTGATATATTTTTAAAGCTCAATATATATAATAACTTACTTTTCAATTAGTTATATTTTAATTAGTAGTTGTTTAAAAAGTTTTACTGAACCTTAAAATTAGAATTACAGATTGAATCTTACAAGGAATTTAAGTAATGATGAAACATTTTAATATAATCTATTATACAAGGAAACGTAAAATAATTCTGTCTTTGAACAAGTATTCAATTAATGCCAATCGAATCAAGAACAAACTCCCCATACTACAAGTAACGAAAGTTCTTTACAGGAAAGAAGTAACTAAATAAATAAAACTATCATAAGATACCTAACTAATAAGTTGTAACTAGACATACCTAACTAGTAAATTGTAACTAGAAGTAACCTAGTAGTAATTCTAAAAGGAGTAACTAACTTCAAAATTATTAGTAAAAATAATGAAATAATTATTGAAGCTTAAGTGAAAAAAGAAATAAAGTAGAAAAGGAACGAAAAGTAAAGTTGAAAAAAATTATGTTGTATAATATATCCACCATTAGACAATTGAATCAATTTTGCTTTAAATAATTAATTAGAATAATTGTCTATAGATGAAAAGTGGATTAAGTATGTTTTTATATTGTGTCTATCACCTCAGCATAAATGCCATTGTTCAAAATTTAAGATATATGATTTCTGAAAGATGGAGTTTTTAAAAAAACAGTAAGTTTCTTTCTGCCCATCCATTTTTAAAACTATTTATTTTAATAACATTATTCAAATTTGTTAGAAATAATAAACATTTAAAAATTACCTTTTAACATTTTGACAATTTTTAAAAATATATTCCATAAATATTTCTTTTTAAAAATTAAATACGAGAATTCATATCTATGATAATAGTTGAATCCCGAAAACAACGTTTCAAAAATTTATTGTTTTTTAAAATTCGTTATTGTTTTTTAAATTAATTAACTCAACTGATAAATAAAAGTAAACAGGTAAATGTAAAATGGGAATAAATGAAATCATGTAAGATGTCCAGGTAATTATTGATAAATTTTGCACCATAGTTATTTACTCTTTATAAGATAAATAAATATTAACGTGACGAAACTAGGGAATTAGCTTCTCAGTTTTTTTACTAAATAATATAACATTTCAAATTTAAAAAGTCATTTATATTCCTTTTAGTTCATATTTAATTAAAAACATGAATTAAAAATGTTTTCTGACTTATATTTCTTAAATTTTAAAAAATAATTTTTTTTTTGGAAATTTAAGACTAAAAGTCAATTACGTAAACTAATGTGAGCAAAATTTCAACTCTAATTGACTTTGTTAAAGGCAAATATCGGGTTCCCAAATCTCTCTGTAAATACTTGAGTATACCTAGTATTGTATAGTCATTGGAGTTAAACGTGTATGCAAAACTTCAGCCCAGTCGTATGATAGAAGTCAGTTAAAATTCGAGTATAAAGTTTGAACTGGAAAAACATACATATGAACATAGTTAAATAAAAATGTGTAATATTAGGCAAAAATGATGCGAGAGATGAGCATTGCTTTAAACGATACAATTTAAAAATAGCAAATATTTTTTTTTAATACAATGACATTTTTCCGACTAATTATTACTATATTTTGTTCATTTCTTTTAATTTTAATAATATTTAATCGTCATAATAAAGCGGGAATCTTTAAAATACTCAGAGTTTGGTTAAAATCATTATCATCTTTGACTTATGATTATTGTCATAAAGGTTAATAAAATTTTCAAACTGATATAGAGAAGTGAAAATAAAAATAATATATTATATATATGCAAAAAGTTTTAGAAACTCTAATCTAACATACAGTATGTGAACTATTTAAGGAGAGATATAAACATAGAGAATATACATAAAACGTGAGACAATAGTTGAAATTTTTTACCAAACTTGAAACTGTACGCATAGAAACTGATAAAAATTGAATGTAAAAATATTATATGAAACCAAAATGAAATGGAAAAGTATCATTTTGCCCACGGTCATGTTAAAAAGTTAATATATATTTACAGATTGCTTTCAGATTCTTTGTTTTCAATAATTTCATATATTTTCCCTCGATAAAATATTTCTTCTGGCGTAGTTCAGGATTAGTTTCGTACCATTTAAGTCGTTGATTTAAGTTAAGCAGTTTGAAAAAATATCTATTTTGTTATATCAAATTTGTTTTCCTGAATATATCGCAGTAATTTTTACACAGATATAATATTGGGTTTTCCAGCTAGTTATCCCAAATTTTAAGTATTATTGACCTTATATTAGAAATTAAGATTTTAATCTAATTTTAAACAAATTGAAGAAACAATGAAGAATTGTGTTTTTTTAAAAAAAAAGTGATAAAATAGGACTGATTACTCTTATCAATTAATTTTCTTGAATATTGAACTGTTTCTGAACTATGATTGTCTTATAAAATAATTCGAGATAAAAACCAACTTTTTTAAAAACAACGTTTTTATATGGTGGCAAAGTTTATTAAAAAGAATTATTGAAATATTAGTTAAAACTGGCCGCAAGTATCTAAATATTGCATTGTTAGGCAAGTAAGAACGGTTCCCAAAATTTCAGAGCTCTAACTTGATGGGAAGTTGGTTAAATTAATGATAGAAAATTTGATAACACACTGATACGCACACAGACAGACACACGCCAAGTGAAATACATAAAAACGTAAAAACTAACTAAAATTAATTAATTCATTCGGTAAATTAAATGGTTGGAATGCAGTTTAATCCAAACACCTTTGGCGACAAGAAT
Organism: Nephila pilipes; assembly: GCA_019974015.1. NCBI lineage: Eukaryota > Metazoa > Arthropoda > Arachnida > Araneae > Nephilidae > Nephila > Nephila pilipes. Next base: position 97,152 of record BMAW01082879.1, on the reverse strand, counting down.
TATTTGGCAGTATTTTGCCAAATGTGGCTACCCTGGTCAATTTTACAGACTTACGTTCAGCCAAAAAAAAATCGCCAAGTTTGGTGCCAATTTTTGAAATCGCGCCAAGCGGTTGGGCTAAACTGCATTATTAAAGAAAATATTAGTTAAAACTTGACTCAAACGTCTAAATATTGCATTGTTAGGCGAGTACGAACGATTCCCAAAATTTCAAAGCTCTAGCTTGATGGGAAGTTGGTTAAATTAACGATCGAAAATTTGATGACACACACACACACCAAGTGAAATTCAGAAAAACGTTTTAAAATGTAATAGCGAAAAAGTTTTATTATTTCCACAGTACCATGAAAAGAGTTGTAACATTAACATAATCGTCTAAATACAAATCCGCTTACAAATAATCATAGTAATCTGTATAATTATTTAATTGAAATATTTAGACGAATATGATTTTATTTCTTTTAACTTAATATTAATATTGAATGACTTAGAAATAAAATTATAATGTCTTATAAGTTTCTTCCGGGGTAACGAACAGTAGAATAACCGGGAGTCACGTGCAGAATATAAAATTTTATTTTCCAATAAGAATTCGGAATTGACGACAAAATTCAGTTATATTATTGCGCATACTTTTTACGGGCCTGCAGAAAAACTGTATCGTAACTTCTTTGGGCTCAATAAAAAATGTTACTCATGTTTTGTTTAATGTAATAATAAATGTGCATAGAGTTGAATGCATGCGTTAATTTGTTAATATAATTTAATCGTAAATTTAGAGTATGTATCAAGCTTTTAGATAAATTTCATTATTTATGTTACCTAATCAACTACAATCAAACAAATTGAGAATTCCACTGTACATAAATGCTGCAGTTTCGTATTAGGATTTCATATTATCTCTTTTATTGTAATATTTCCTCTTTTTCCCAGCAACTTGCCCATTGATTAGGCTTTAAATTTCTTGACCAAATATGCAGAAAATATTTTTCATCCTTCAAGTTATTTTTCAGGAATGAAAATAACACATTGAAAATTTATTTTCGATGTCAGTAAACTTATGTTTTCTTCTCCAAATCTTTCTTTCTTTTCCCCCGACTATAATATCTTTAAGAAAACTATTAATCCTTCAGATTCATTTACATTTTTTAAATTAGAATAATTAGCTATCATAGAAATTTTTATGTATTTTTTTTAATTTGTATCATTTAACATTACTTATTAAAGGACTAGAAAAATAATAAAAAAATTATTATTTGAAATAATTATGAGGAATCTGAAAAATATCAAATGAAGAAAAAATATCATCATTCTTAAAAAAAATATTGAATTATTACTGCAGACTGTTTTTCGAATTGCGCAAACTTAGTTTATATAAAAAGTATTTAAGTGACTGAGTAAGAACTCTGATTAAAAGTTTCACAGCAAAACTATACCTAATGTATTATATAATCAACCAGATTATACATGAATATAATTAATATGTTACACACAATTTTTTTCAGATGGAAATTTTTTGGAAAATTAGAAATCCAAATTATAAGTTCAATTATCTTAACTTTAAATTTCCTTTATTTGTATTTTTCTCTTAAAAAGAAGGAAATTCAATTAAAAATTCAATCTTGTTTTTGTGAAATAAAAACAATTCTAGTATAGCTGAAATCAAATAAGTTTCCATAAGATACCATGGAATAGTTTCAAAATATTTCCACCATTCATTAAAAAAATATCACATTTGAAAATACAAATTCATTTACTGAGAAAAAGGAATAATTTATTTACAATGGCGTGACATTTCCTATTGACGTGGAGTTATATTTAGAAATTCTATCAGAAGGAATATCTTCTTATTCAAATAAAATTGGCTTCTTTTTGTATATATTGTATTCGTTATTTTTTGTAAATAGATGGGATTTGAAATAAACCATGAGACACACAAGAACGACTAGTTATGAACTTCGTTATTTAGTGCCTGTTACTGCTTCTGAGTAGCTATCCATATCGCCTAATTTCAAAGCCACACCATCGAGAACTTTGTAGTTCATTTACAGTTCACGCGCAGTAATCTTCATAATTCCGCATGACGGTCACATATGGTACCAGAACTCCAATTCATAACTCTATTCATATATCATCACGCATAACGCTTGTGACTACTATAATAATATGTATACCACGACATTGTTCACTTTACTGAAATTTACTTGATCGCAAATAACCTTTGTGTAATGTATTTCACTTTTACTCATAAACTTTTATTCTATGTCCTGTTTTACCTTTTTATAGTCTAGCACTCAAATAAGCATAAAAATGAGTATTTACAAAAACAAGGTATTCATATTTTTTTCATAAAAATTAAATAAAAATTAATATTACAAATAAATATTATATTTAGCTCGCATATCTTACACTTGTCTAACAACAAATTGTTGGTTTAATCATTTTGTCCCCAATAACAAATTCACGTTTGAGATTAGTTTCGTAATAATTAAGCAAAAAAAGAATTGGAGAACCAAGGTTTATTAGAAACCTTTTTTATATATTTGATGAAAATGTTAGAATTTTACACACACACGTACACACTCAAATATATCTATATACACACCAAACTCTTTTTTTACATGATTTTTGCACGATTTTGAAATAATACGGTTCAAC
>BMAW01082879.1:75638-94484 GCA_019974015.1 Nephila pilipes | reverse complement strand
TTGTATTTCAACTTGAATACAGTATTTCGGATCTCAGCCAAACTGGAAATCAATCATGTGACTGTTTCGATTATATTTATACGTGGAAATTTAAAAAAAAAATTAACATGTTATTAACTTGAAATACATCCTTAAAATCACAATTTCTTTCAATTATATATTTTTACAAATTTCTTTGCATTGTTTTTTATTTCGATAATTCAAGGCGGTAATGATGCAATCGCAGGTGAAGTTCAACTATTAACGGCTGATTTAATTCGCGATGGCTTGAAATTTGCTACAAGTACGGAACAACATTTTCCTATTCATGATTCCGACATGGAACGGGCAATAAAATTTCAACCTAATCTTAAGTTTTTTTTAAACATAATATCAAAAATTATATAAGCAACATGAGAAACAAACAAAAAAAACCCAGGCGCTAATAACAAACTTAATAACAACGAATTCCAACGTAATTCAAGAATTCCCAAAGTTTCAGAGCTCTTAGTGTGATGGAAAGTTGGTCAAATTAACGATCGAAAATTTGATGACACACTGATTTTGATGAGACAGACAAACACACACCAAATGAAACACATAAAAAGGTTGTAAAAAATAGCTGCTAATAACAGACTTCGAAACTACAAAAAAATAAAAAAGAAGAAGAAGAAACGAACATAGGCCATTAATAACGAACGAAATTCTTCATTTGAATAAAAGTCGACAGTTGAGCTAGACATTTCTGACACATCTACTGATGATAGCATTTTTGATCCAGTTAGTAATGAGCATGCATGATTGTTATCATGTACTGATGAATAGTTGTTAGTGTTTTTATTCATAACTTCAATTTGAATTTTTATATATTGTATGCACCTATAGACTGAATTTTCACAGTACACTAATTTCAATTTTTTTTGTAATAATAATGAATCGTTTCTTTTTAAAAAAAAATATGTAATATTGATTTGATTATTACTTTTTTGCACGGTTTTTCGAAAAAATATTTAGAGTTTTTTCATCTAAAACGATTTCTTAAAGTTGTGGAACAACTCCTCAAATTTACCATAAGTCGCATGTACTTTTTTACACGATTTTTTTGCACTGTTTTCTAAGGAACGTATCAACCATGTAAAGAAAGAGTAGGGTATATATATATGTATATATATATATATATATATATATATATATATATATATATATATATGTGTGTGTGTGTGTGTGTTTCGGAAAAATATGGGTTAAATTTTTGCTTTGAGAAAGTTTTCTTCAACCTCGTCTTCAGCCTGAGTTCGTGAAATAAGTTGCAACTGAGAGAATAAAAAAATACATTTGAAAAGTCATTCCTATTATTCAACTTTATTTAAACAAACTATATATAGTCTTTGAATAGTGCTATGTATATAGTTTAACATTAGTTTTCTTTTAATATAATTCGTTTTTCAGATCTCGATGAAAATCGTATAAGAAAAATTTTGTATTGAAAGTAAAATAAAACACTATCTTTTTTTTTCTAAAAGTTTCTGTACCGATTTAGGAACTCGATTGGACTTGACTCGGATTTATGTCGGTGTTTTTTCGATTCCCAATTCGCTTCCTTCCAATTTTAATATTTTAAACTTAGATTTTTAAAATGAATATTTTCTTATTTTTTTCAGTCTTTGATAAACAGTTTTCCTACATACAAGTAAGGACTGATTCAAAGTGTTGATAAAATAGTTTTCCGTGTTTCATAATTCAAGTTAAATTTTTGTAAAATTCTGTAGAAGAGAAAAAAAAACTCTCATTTTTACAACATTCTGCGACAACAAAAAATAATTTCTTTTCCGTCATGACATAAAATAGACCTCCAGACGAGAAAAACAAAATATCTTCATTCCAAACCGTATCCAAAATATCTCATTTTCGGTTTCGCCAGCACCAGTTTCCTCGAAATATCCTTATCGATTTTGCACTTAGTCTACCATCCGAAAGATGGCGCAAAACTTGAATCCACCTTTAATACTTATCCCTGTTGCTCAGATCCTATTCGTCAGTGGTGCTGTTTGAACTGCCGGCGGGCTCTGCAAAGTTCTCTGAGAGTTCTGAGTAAGTTTTGTATCCCAGATAGGAACCCGCATCATTTTATAAACTTTAAAACTAGATATCCGCTGCCATAAAATTTATATCAGGACATGAATTTTATTGCATCCATTACATTTAAATAAATATTATTGACTATTTTGGAAAATAAATGAAAAGAACAAACTGTGAACTTTAATTTCAAAATTCGAAAGCATTTTGTAGAAAACCTTTTTGAGTTTTTTTTTTAGGTTTGAATTGGGAAAATCTAAAAAGAATAAGTGTTAAATGTTATTTATGAAAATAATTTATTGAGTTTTATATAGAGCATTTTAAAAAGTAACGCAGTGTTGAACGTAGCAATGCAAACTATTTTGATTAATTATTACTGTTCATGTTACTGTTATTACAGATAAACCGAATTGTTTATTTTGTTATTTTACTTTTTAATACTACATTAAAATTAGGGAAAAACAGTATAAAATATTTTAGCATGTTTTATTGGAAAATGGTTGTACAAGAGGTTTATTTTTCTATAAGTATTTATAGTGAGATCCGGAAATAAAATTTAATTTTTTTTTCATTTTATCACTGCAAAATTTCCTTTTTTCTTACCTAATGGTTACTTCCTTGCATAAAAATTAACAAAGATTTGCTGAAGAAGTTGATAAACAACCTGTGGAGTTTGGACAATCGCATAATTAGAGGAATTATTTAACTTTCAAAATTGTTTAAATACTATATTTTGCATCAACACTTCTTCATAATTAATTTTTACAACTTTAAATTCATTTGGTAGCAAAATATATATTATTTGAAAATTCTTTTACTATCATTTTAATAAAATTCATTCATATGAAACTCAATTTCAAATCCATGTAATAAAGAAATGAATAGTGAAATATCTATCTTAATGACTTTCACAAATCTATTCATCCCATGATAACTGCGAAATATCAGACAATATACGTTGTTTATCGTTTTTTAAGTGATGTTCTAGATATCATCATGGAAGCTCTTGACAAATCTATTTATGATAGACGAAATAATTCTAGCATCATGAACAACTTAACTTTAGACATGTTGGGAAAGTTTGATACAAATTTCACAAGCGAAGAATCATACGAATTCTACCCTGAAGACCATGAGCCCGATTTCTTACTCACTGTCATCCCTATGACCATTGTATATTCTGTTTTGTTTCTAACTGGTGTCGTCGGTAATATATGCACCTGTATTGTGATCTCTCGTAACAGATATATGCATACAGCTACAAACTATTATTTGTTTAGTCTGGCAATCAGTGATTTGTTACTTCTAGTAATGAGCCTTCCTCAAGAAGTTTATGAACTCTGGGTGCCACAACCATATCCATTAGGTGAAGCCATGTGTGTCATAAGAGGTTTCACTGCTGAAACATCCACTTATGCTTCTATTCTTACCATAACGGCTTTTACAGCTGAAAGATACATAGCAATCTGCCACCCTTTGAAATCTCACACATGGTCTAGTTTGTCCCGTGCTGTTAAGATCATCATGGTGGTCTGGACCATATCCGCTATGTGTGCTGTACCAGTGTCATTTCAATTTGGTCTTCTGTACTTAAAAAGCCCAACTGGCGAGGATGTGGAGGGCACTGCTGTTTGTGCCCTGAAGAGACGTATGAGACATGCTTTCCTTATCTCGTCTTTGCTGTTCTTTTGGATACCGCAGCTGATACTGTTTTTGCTGTACGTAAAGATTGGACTTCGCTTAAGGGTACCCATTCCCTTGGGAAAGACATCAATCGAAAAGGATGGATTAGCTGTTCATGGTAATTGCAATTCCAGAGCTAAGGATAAACGACGGATCAGTATCAATAGTAACAGGAAAGGAATTATCAAAATGCTCGGTAAGTAAACATGTTTCCTAATTTCGTCGTAAATGTTTATATATTATATATAATATAATTTTTACATTTGGCAGTTGTTTTGACATATGGCACACAGAAGATTATTTTTAGATTAGTATTGTTTCAATGAAAAACCTCAAATCAGTCTTTAGGAATTCCTCAACTTTTTACTTTATGCAGTATAGAAAAATAACAATTCCAGATTTACAATTCAAATTCCAATGTTACTTATTACAGGTTATTTTGAAGTCATCATAAAAATAAATAACAAAATGTACATTAAATTTGGCTAATTTAGAAGAAACAAGGTTGGGGTGAGATAAGGCTTGGCTTTAAATCCCATGGGGAAAAATTAAAAAGGTAAAAAATATTCAAATTGAAAAAAAAAGGCACTCAAGCTTAAAATCAATTATATGACACATAATTGCATAAACAGATTTAAGCAAAAACATTTCGGCCAATTACTAGTTTACTTATCGAAATTCGGGATTATCCTAATCCGTCTTTGTTGTTAACCAAAATTTATACTTATCGGCTTTACATTTTATTTCAAGTTTATCTGGTGTTACATTTTATGGACATTTTAAATATAGTACAAAGACCTGTGTCAAAACTCTTTGCAGCGAAAATGTTTATCTTGCATAGATAACTTATATGCGTAACATTTAATGGCTTTCTTTTTTTTTTTTAAAAAAAATACAGTGATTTAAAAAAAGGAGTTTCCATAACAAAGTATACATTATATGGCCTATACTACTACAATTATTATAGAATTTATTTTTTGTACTCTTAAATGTGGGTAACATAAATAAAAACTGTTCGTAAATAATTTCTTCAGCTTTATGTTTTGAATGAAGAGAAAAAAGCTTTTTATCTAATAAAAATATGTATTTTAAAATTGAAGATTACTATTTAGTCTATTTGTTTGAGAATACTTCCCGTTTAATTACATAACTTTTAGTAACTGTTACGTGATTTGATATTTAGGATAAATTTTTTCGTTAAAAAAATGCAATACTTACGGAAAATATTTCCTGGTGAATTTGGGAATTTGAAGCACTGAAGGAAGATGTCTTCGATATGGTTCAAAATATATTATTATTCAGATAATAAGGTAATTTTCTATTTGTGACTTTAACAAATGACTTAATTTTGTATTCGTATTATTATCACATGGATTAAATCATTAATATACTATCGAGTTTTACTTTTACAGAAGTATGTTTACTATCTCCGAAATTTATGTTTATTAGTGGATTAACTTACATTTTAAAACAAAATAATTATATACATATTATTTACATTTATTAAATTTACATATTATGATGTTTTAGAAATTAAATAATGCGTGTGAATTTCAAGATACATAACATATTACCAATGACCTATTTGAAAGCTATTATTCTTATAATCACATTGCATATATACTCATTTTAATTGCACAAATAAATTTTATTACCAACCTCTTTCAAGCTGATAAATTCAAATATTTAAAACATATTCTATTGTTAAATGATTCAATTCTAAGCATATCCCCACAGTTATTGATGAATTTATTCAAATACAATAATTTTTATTCGAATATAAAGTGGATGGTTTCTAGACAGATCTAAAATGCCTAAATAGAACATGACATGAATGGCCCCGCATCGACGAATGAGAAGGTAGACATCGTTAGAGCATGATAAATATGATTTTTTTTCAACTTTATATGTAAGGTAATATATCTCAAAAGAATTGATATATTGGGCTACATAATGTATATATACATACTATTTTAAGTTAGTATGAATGTTCGTAAATCTTGCAAGAAGGTTACAGTTTCGTTTATCTGTACTCATAAACCATTGGTGTTATTTAATGATGAACAAAATGCCCCACAAAAACAGACATAAATTAGAATTTCAACTTTTCACAAGTTTTTCAATTCTGTTTGATACTTATTGATGCCCATTTCTGTAGGTATCATGGATATGGATTAGTAGAGGGTGCCTAAATATTAGCAGGAATCAACTTTCGATTATTATACAGATCCATTAACTATAATATTAACGCGAAGTGGCATTTGATATCAGCTTGCTTACTTACTTGCATACATTTTGGTGCCCTTATTTACTTGTATTAATTTTAAAATATTTACATTCCAGTTTTATTTTTATGAATAACAATATATTTATAGTGGCTCATGAGAGATACATGATGGATCTTGTTCAGTGGATAGAGGGATGCAAATCGCCAAATGTAACTGATAATTCGTTTCATAGACTGCCTTTTTCGCCTTTGCTTTAGTAAATGATTTAATATTTTATTTGAAATCGCCTAATTTATTTATACATAGAGAATGTCACAAAAGCACCTATTAAAATAATTAGATAAATTCTGTTTAATTAGCATTTTGCGTTAATTAAGGAAAGTAAAAGAGGCATGTTCTCTGTAAGTTGAAACTTTTCATATCAAATGTTGTACGATGCTGTAAGTTTTCCCTGCTCAAAAGACCTGAAAAACTGTGTCTTTGCATCCATGTAAAAGTATTGTAAATAACGCGTTCTTTCTTTCTTAACGCGTTTTTTCTAAGTGTTACTGTCCGGTTAATAAAGAAGAAAAACGTTTTTATGCTTAAGCAACTGTTTAGTGAAATATAAAAAAAAATAATGTGTAAAAATATAATTCTATTTTACATTTGTATAATTCAACATGAAGAACTGATAGTATCCAGAAAGTATAAAAAAATGTTTTTGAAAAAGTCAATGGACCATGTTTATATAATATTTAGATTAAAGAATGAAAAGTTTAACAATTATATTCATACTGGCTACAAAAATTAAAAATTCTCATAATTTTTTTTTCTGAACTACATACTCATTATAATATACAAAAGGAAATCTTATAGATTCATAAGATATCTCCAATATTAGACAAGCTATTTCAGTTATGCTATGATTACTTGTATTTAAATTTATTTGATATTAAAAACAATTTTAATTCTTTTTTAAAATAATTAAAAACAAATATTTTAGTAGCTTCTCCTGCATGAAATAATAGTTTATAGAGAAGTTAAGCGTACTTTTTCTAACGTTATAAAAATTTCGAAAAAGAAAATATTTTCATCGAAGTATATGAAGAGAAAAGACAGTATTATTTGTAAATGTAGAAGCAAAAACTAAGACTTATCATCACACACACAATATTTCTGAACCAATACAACATTTACTAGTAATATGACAGCTTATTCCTTGTTGATTCCATAGATCATTATCCAATTCATAACATCATGCTCATGTGTATTTCAACAAGCTTCAGTGTTCACAAACGCTTAAGTGTCTTTTGAATAGTGTTGCTGGGTTCTTATTCAAAAATAGTTTTACATTCGAAAGGTTATACACGATGAATTTATTTAATTCAAGAACAATGAGGACACGTACAAAGGAATAGAAAAACCACAGTTTCACTGTAAGAAAGGGAATAGATCTAAGTATGGAGTAAAAAAATTAACATTAGTGGGCTTTAATTTAGGAAATAATGCCTAAGAAATCATTTTTTTTTTCTAATATGTCAACGCTTTCATCTATTAGAGATTACATATATCACTTGATATGTCTTACGAAATTTCAGTTTTACTTCTGCTTGACTTCCTTATGTACCAAGAAGTACTTCAAGTATTTGATGAATTGTTACAGTCAGTAATTCATTTGTCAGAAAACGTTTCAACGTTTCTTCCACCAAAATTCAGAAGAAAAAAAAAGATAAAGAAGAAACTCTCGACTTTTTTTTAACGATTTGAGTACTTGAGATAAAGATAAAAATATGCCACTCTCCCTTCCCTTAATCTTGAGCTATCCGCTGCTGATTCGGCTTTTGAAAAGATGTTCAGTAATGCGATTTTTACTTGTAAAAAAAATCTTAATATTTTTCAGCTTTTTGTAGTTTGACAAATTTACTAAAGGGATTCCCAACTAGATCTATTGACTTAAGTTGTTCTGAAATAAGACATCACTTCGCTAACATTACTTGTGTTTTTGATCATATGTTATCAATTTAATGCTTTTTGGGTCTTTGCAATATTTGATAATATAATAAAATAAAGATTTTTTGTCGTACTTACTAGGGTACTAGCCCATTTTGCCATCAACTTCAAAATTGTTGGAATCATTTAACTGTTAGATGACTCTACCTTTATGTTAACTAACATTCGAAGAGCATTAAATAAAGTTGGGAAAGGAAGTCTAATGGTGCACCACTTAGCAAACATCCTTTATGAATGTGTTGAATTACACGAAACTGGGACGAAACCTTAATGGTAGTGATGTAATGGATTATGATAGATCTCTTTTTACATTCAGTCAGTATTTCTAGTGTCTTCATAGCTCTGAGATAATAGGGCAATCATAATAAATATACTTAGTTTGTTATATCGCAAAATCAAATGTAAATATCAAAAACTGGAAATAGAATAAAAGTTATATCATAATTTCGTTTTTTGAATTCATGTTTCCAGATAAATAAAATTGGCTAACTATCATGAATTGAATACATATATTAGTAGAGTATTTCTTAATTTTCAGAGGTACCATTATATATTATTTTACGTTAAGTTAGAAATACGTAAGTATTTTTCGAACAATTGGTTTTATTTATTAAATGGTACAAACACTTGATTATTTTTACTTCCAGTTTGATGAAATAGAAGGTATTTATAGGAAACAATTAAGAAAAGACAAGAAAGGTTTGATATAAATAATGAATTTCGAATGGAAAAAAATCTTTTTTGAAGAATGCTTATTTGTAAATTTTCATCCCTTGATGGTAGTGTATGTTAACGATTAATTATTATTTTGTGTGTGATGAGTAACACATCGATCAATAACTCCCGAGTCTAACATTGAAAACAACATTTTTTTTTGCAAAATTTTTTTTTATTCATCAACATAACACCTTTTTTTAATCACCTTTTAGGGTGATACAATCGTTCCAACGCTTTTCCAAATCTTTTTTTTTTTTTTCGCAAGAAATCTTTTTTGTTGCGAGTAAATAGCGATAAACAGCTTACTAAATCATCGACTCGTTGCTGTTTTTGTTCCATCGAAAGCAATCGCGGCACCCACTTGGAGAAAACCTTTTTCACTTCACTTCAAAAAACCTTTTTCCTGGTCCGATCGACTTAAAATTTGGACACGTTTCAAGCAAAGATTAGTACTCTAGAAAGATCTGGTTACTGGTTTACTACGAGCGCCATCTCTGGGTTAGTCTCGGGAGTTATTGATCGATGTGCTATATGTAATTTCCACATTTACCTTTCCATATTTGAAATTTTACGAAGATTAAAATTAAAAACATTAAAGGGCTCGATAATAATATCAGCGACTCAGCAAAATGTTTTTACTAAAATGTACTTTAAAGTATAGGTAAGTGTTAAATAATAATAGTTAAAAGTAAAATTCAAGCTGAAAACTTTTATACTTTTATTGAAAAAAAAACAAGTAACAACAAAATTAATAATTTAAAAAAGTAATTAATTAAAAATATAGCTCCTTCATTGGCTAATGTGGACAATATTATAATTTCTTTGACCAAGTCAATACATGAATTTTTAAATCGTGCGTCAGTTATCAATTTTAGAGTAAAGTTTAAGCATAGTTATATTACAGCAAATTCATCACTAAGAATTGCATAAAAAAGACATCAAACTTGCATAGACAAGACTGGTGAAAATTTCTTTATACTTGACTTTCTTTAAATAACGCAATATATCAACCATTATATATGCAAGTAAGTTCATAATAAATACGAAACTTCTTGCACTATACTTTCTTGAGAATGAAAATCAGAAGAAAGTAATGTATTATGTCACACACAGATGTGTTACGTGGTGAAAGGTGTCAGAATTTCGGATTCTTCGCATTTCTTGCTTTCTTTTGTCTTTCACCTGAGCTGTCACACAAATGGGTTTCGCCGAAAATACTTTCGTGCATGAGAAGGTCAAACCAAATTTGGAATTTCTAAATTTTTAGATTTAAGCTTTTGAAATAGGTTGGTGAATGTGACTATAAACTTTGTATTTACAAGAATGGTATGGTGCAAACACAATTATGAGTTTTATTTTTATGATATGTTAGCTATTGTTTCACAGATTTAGAGAAAATGTTCAGCATCAAAAATCTGGAGTGCTAAAAAAGGAACTTTTTACAGTTCGATCAAATACAATAGTATTATCATATTACTAAGGGGAACCATATTCACCGACTAGGGCTTGGAATCCATATTCAGGTTGTTGGGAAAGATTTCTAGAAGAGAGATTAAATTAAATCAACTATATTTACTTTTTTATTACAGTTACTTTAGTTAAACCAATAATTATTCCTATAAGTCACTGTTCATCTATGACCAGAGATTCTTAATTCAGATAACCGACTAGAGTCCCAAAAAGTTAGTTGAGGAGAAATAATCTTGAGAACCCCATTCCAAGTTGTGTTTGAGTTTCGTTAATTAATATCTTTAAGAACTTCCTGGAGATAGTCTCCTTTTATTGACAGATTTTGAAACTATTATCTTTATCATCTAAGTGAAACTATCTGTACATTTGGAAAACTTCAGTCCATGATGAATGCTGCTGATGGATCTGAACAAGGGAAATTTAATTTCAAATTTACAAAAGAGCTCATGAAAGGGCTCTCAATAACAATTTAGAAAATATATCATTCAGGGAATCATTGTCTTTTCAGCGGTAATGTTTCCTCAATTTTTTTTATCATGAAACCGGTTTCTTAAAATAAAATCTAATGAGCGAGTCTTGTCTCGTTATCTAGCCATGTTGTTGAATATACATTGATATTTGACATTTTCTTAAACATTGTAATTATTTCATTCTTCTCACCAAAGTCTTTTCAATAATTTTATTCCACTTTATAAGACTCAGCCATTGAACAAATGATTATTCTTATTTAAATTAGCTTAAAAAACTCTATACCAACATTTTAGACACTTAAAATTTAAATTAGTATTTATTTTTATTATATGTACATGTATATATGCATATATTACTTATATATGTCTTTTTGGAGTAAACTGATTGTTTGATATTTTGATACACGTTTTAAACTAAAGCAGGTTAACTAAGTGACATAACTTAAAACAAATGAAAATCTTTTTTCCCAGAGAGAAACGAAGCAATTTACTTTTCGCCGCTTTCTTAAAAGATATTTGATTAAATATCTGGAGACTACAATCTACTTTCAATACATGTCTTAAAATAAAGACCCGTAAAGATCCATTCAAAGGATTTTTAGCAATCTGAACATATTTTTTTATTCAGTTTCTGATATTCATGCTCACTAATATAGCTTAAATAAAATTTAGAAAATTTTAGATTGATAGTTCAATTAAATCATCTTTTGTAGGTTTTTCTAATAATTTGCTCTATCATATTTCAAAGAAGTTGAAAATGATTTGTTTGAGCTAATATTAATGAGGTTATGTTATGATTTATAATTGCTCATATTTATAAGAGGTTTTACTGATTAAGGAAAATATATGAATATAAGTTCCGCAATATTTTCACAATAATAAAATAATTAATAATGGGAATATAAAACTATTTTGTTTTTTCTCAGAGTAAAGTAAGTTTAAAATTAAAAAAAATTATTTATAAGCGTATAAGCAAACAAAACACATATTTATTATGTGCTTTATTTTTATCTGTGTTTAATAACTCTATTAAAGAACTCATGTGACAAATTGTAATTTCCATCATTAATCTGTTGAAGCATAATCCACAAATCACGGACATATCTCATTCCTCTAACCCCATGTGATTAACATCGGTACAACTGGCAGATCGTTACATCTACGAAGCTAACAACATTTATCTAAAATTATGATTTATTCGACCGCAGAAATGACTATTCCACAATTTGTCCCAGCGTACATTTTATCATTCCTCCTTTATGCAATAAGCTAAAAATAGTTTGTCACCAAGGAAAAAATATATGTTAATAAATATGCAATTATGCAGTATAAACGAGCAAAAATATTACAAATAGCAGCTTTAAAAATAATCCGAAATAGAACTAACTGGTAGAGATCAAGTAACGTGTAATAAAGATAGATTAAATGATTTATTTTTAATATGTTACTTCATGACTCCATTGATATTTATATTCACTATCCTTCAATACTAAGAGTTGAGCTTCTATAAATCTTTTAAAAATATTGCTTAATCTATTAATTAGTAATTAATACGTTAGGTGTAGTATTGAAGGAACGAAAACGTTTTACAAAAATTTTACTAGAGTATGCCTTAGTAGTATGTTAACATCAAAAGATACATAGAAATTTATTTGGAAAATAACATTTAAAACTTAATGATGGTAACTGAAAAAAAACTAAAATTATTCAAATTCTGCGATTATTTTTAACTTTAATGTTAAAATTTAGAAAGTATTTCATAGATACCATTGATGTATTATTTAGGAGGGTTTGATACATAGAAGTTCGAAAATTGAAAGCAAACGTGTTACGCCATAGAGAAAAATATCTGCATTTGCGTTTTTCTAAAAATGTCTTTTTTATGATTCTGTTAAGCCTTACTCAAAGTGTAGTTTATCAAAGAGCTGATATAATGAAATGATATTATACAATGAACACAATCTTTTCGAATAGATAAGTTCCAAAATGGTTGCAGAAAAAACTTATCACATTTTTAAGAAAATTTAAGATATAAAACTGCCTAAGTACTGATTAATAACAATTAAAGCGGATAAATATTTAAGGATCAAATGAAAGCTATTTTCAATGAACTCAACTACAGCGTCATGGAAATTCAAAGGTAAAGCATCATAGAAGAAGCATCATTTAGGAAAAGAGTGTCAATTTTTATTTCACTAGAAATCTATAAAATTATATGATTTGCGATCGTTTCACAAATGAAAATACACCCAAGGGGTTTTATTTGAATTGCTATTGCACATAAATTTCTAAGGTTAATATTTGAATTAGCATCTTACTTCTTCCACCCGATGGCGTAGTGTGGCAGTTTAGATTGGAAGATGCTAGTCACGGTGTCGTCCTCGTCACGAGACCAAAATTCAAAATTAGTTAGTTCGGCACCAGCAATTCTTGTGTGAAGTTAATAATCAATGAATCTTTCACTAAAACGAGTCACATTTCGTTTTAGTAAAAAAACTAAAAATTTCACCAAAAACTAAGAAGTGTTTTTTTAACGAGGCTTCGTTCGAACATAGCTTGGGAGTTGTAGAAAATCTTTGTATAACAATATATATATATATGTTATATATATATATATATATATGTGTTATATATATATATATATATATTCATCACGAGATCTCAAAGACTATACAACCGATTGACTTGAAATTCAGCATAGTTACTCTTTCTGCGATGTAGACGCTCTCACTAACAACGGATTTTACGGAAGTCTTATCCAAACTGTAATTTTCATCCGTTTATCTACTCTTATCCGTCGGTTATGTAATTTTGGCGACTTTATCGCCAAAAATGATATGACAGACGCCAAACGGAATATATTTTTTTACATGTATATTGTGTATTGTCACCAATTAAGTTTACTTGGTGAGAATGGAAAAATACCAAATAATTTTATATCGAAGCGCTGATGGAGGATTGGCAAGATTTAGGCGAAGGGGCTCTTTATGTGAAATTTCGTACATGTCGAAAATAGAAAACGTGCATATTTAGCGATGGAAATAAATGAGTTTGGAATAAATTGAGTTTAAGAATTTGGAATGTAGTTTAGCTCCAAAACTTAACGGGATTTTGAAAAATACTAAAAGGGCAACTTTTTACGTAGTAGCACACAAGCAAGACAATCTTCGTTTACTGGAGGACCTCGCTACATGCATGAACGAGCTCAAGAGGCTATGACATACGTAAGACATTTTGGATGTCCCGACTTGCACAACCTTTTTTCAGGATTGCAGTCACTTGCAATCCTAAATGGTCAGAAATCAAAATGTCGTGAGGCAAGAACAAAAATCTTATGATAGACACGATGCCATTGCGAGGGTATTTCATTTGAAAGCTAAGCATATGAGGAATATTCTGACAAAAGGTTGCATCTTTGGCAATACTAGGTGTAACATGTATACGGTAGAATGAATTTTATCCATATTATATATATATGGGGAGACTTTTTACTAATTTTTTTTATTTCTCTCATATGTTTGAATGTCGAGGATAACCATTATTACTGACATTCAATTTCTTAAAATTTTAAATTTAGATTATCATTAAGGTTTTAAAAATTGAAAATTTTCTTAATATTTTACGTATAGATTCCAAAATATTATATTATCGTCTGTCCAGGGAAGCGGACGGGTATTAGCTAGTGTATTCATATAAAACGCTTTCATAATAACAAGGTTCGACAATTGCGAAAAACGCTTCCAACTTGAAATACAATTACAGAAAACAATAAGAGTAAAGAATTCTTTTAGAATTACATTCAAAGAGAAGAGTGTTTTCTTAGAATTACATTCAAAAGGAAAAAAAAACAACATTTCTCACATAAACTGCGTATAAAACACTTCAATTGAGATTATCTGGAATAACAGCACTCAAACGTCGGCAAAACCCCCTCTCCCTCTTGTAATCTTTATACTCCCAAATTTTTAAATAAATTTCTAGAAAACCCATGAAGAAGAATTGTCATATTTCTTAAAATTCCTTTTCTACAGGAATTTAACATTCAAGCGTCGCTACATTATTACCCTATGTAATAATTTAAATGGAAGGAGCGTATTGATCACAGTAGTAACAAGAATCTGAAGAACAAAAGATTAAATTTTATGAACTAAATAAATAGGATTGAAAAATATTGAACAAGATATAAATATGTAACATATTACGCTTAAACTCCGGGTTGATTGATCATTAATGGTAAAACAATAGCGTAGAAAAAGAATTTCTTCAGATCTTTAGGTGAGAATGAACTTAACAACAACTGGTGAACAGCAATGGTTTGTTCACATAGCAACACCTAGGTTTTTATCCAATGAAAAATCTACAAAAGTAATTTACCGGTACACTTGACAGCGTACAAAAAACTTCTAATAATTTAAAAAAGGAATTGTTTTTAAATTTATTTGATCGAAGCGTGTAAATCTACTTCAGTATAAATATTGGACAGCACATCTAACCATCCGAAAGAATTAAAGCACCAATTATCAAAATATTTGTTTTTCTCATCAAACACAACTGCTGCACTTCAACCGTGAAGTAAGTGTATTATTGCATCATTTTAGACTAATTATTATACATGAAGAGAACTTAACAATGGTTTTTGTTTTTTGAATTAAAATTTTCGTGGATGAATATGGGTAATGCAGGTACGGAGCACGTATTGTTGATGAATTCTTAAGGTATTTTAAATACACTGACGAAATAAACACAACTCTCGATAAATTAAAATGCCTAAATTAAGTGTTAGAAAAATACGAGTCATGAGTTGTTTGAAAATGAAATTTAACTAAACCTACAAAAGCAAAAAATAATAATGATAATAATATTAAAACCTTTTAAATCTCAAGGTGTTATTTTTTTTTATTATTATTATTTTTTTTTTTAAAATATGATTACAAAACAAATTATGAAAGTTCCATGTGGATAAAGTTACAGAAGGAACAAGGGTTTTTAGAGTTAGCATCAGAAATACAAGATAATTCAAGAAAAGAAATCATCACAATTAAAAATGAAGAAATTAGCAGGGTACTTAGAAAAGTGTATAGAGAAACCTCAACTTATACGAATATTTCGAGTCAACTTTTTAAATGAATATTCTTTAACAGAAGAAAAGAGATCCTAAAGCTTATGAAATAACTTTAAAAGTGCTTAGCGTTATTTACTTATATATAAATATAAACAGATGGTCATTAAAGTTTCCAGACCAGAAAGAAATGGTCCAACAAAGGTCAAAATCACATGAAAGGTTGAAGAGGTTGGGATATGCAAACTATTAGTATGTCCGGGCATTTAGACAGGCAGGAGGGAGATACGACATCTGAAGCACTGCATACAAGAAAGGTTGTGTAGTGGATTTCTACTTAGAAAAACTCTTTTTAAGGTCGGAATTTGTCCAGAATACGGTGAAATGCCTCAGATAAGAAGAAATGCTTGGCAGGAAGTGTCGGAATTCCATAGAGGTACGATCGTTGCCTATCGAAAGTGTGGATTATCGATCCGTGATACTGGTCGAAATCTAACCGCTTTCATGTGAATTTGGAATCATTGGGTTGCTGAGGATCATACTGAATTACATGTAGGATCTCTACGAACTCCCATGTATAACACCCGAGATGATAGACAAATTGTGAGGTCGGTCTGCACAATCATGCAACCACATCACGTACCATTAGTCAGGAAATGAGCATGTTTGAAACACGCTCAGTAAATGCTCGAAAGATGCTACGATGCTTGAAGCAATGTAGAGTGACAGCACGGTGATCATTCGTTCGACTTTCCTTGACAACGCAGCATAGAGAGTGACGGCAATTCTGGTGAGCCGAATGACAAAGCTGGATACAAGAGTAGCCCTAGTCCCGGTTCTGCGTGCAGTATTCTGATGGCCATATAAGTGTCTCGAGGCTCCGAGGAAATCGCTTGCCACTTGCTTGCATTTGATATCAGAATAAGGGTCCTGCAACAGGTGTGAGGGTATGGACCGCCATTAGGTACACAACGCATACAGCTCTAGTTCGGATCGTCAGTAATTTGAAAGCAGATTGCTACATTTCTGACATCTTACGACCAGTGGTTTTGTTCAAACTTCGAGGCTTGTCATACTCCATCTTCCGACAAGATAACTATAAGATAACTATCACCACATATTGCACATCATGTTCTGACCTTCCTTGATACACATGGTTTTCAATTGTTTCCCTGGACTGCACGGTATCCAGATCTGTCATCCATTGAATATATAAGGTCATGGGTTCCTTAGAGACTGGCTTGCTACCCCTCTGCAGCTAATACGGTTGATGAAGTATGGAGTTAGCCTTGAAGCAGCATTGTAATAGTTACGTTACCCGTTCCTATCATCCAAGTCCAGTTCAACGCCATGCCTAGTCGGGTAAGGGCCGTATTAACTTCTAGGGGTGTTTCTACGAATTTCGATCCCCTGTAAACCTCCAAACTGCATGCAAATGTTAGCATATTATCTTCATGCCATACTGCTTAAGTAAAGTAAATATCTTTTTATTTGCTTTCCTTCATGGTGTTATATATATATATATATATATATATATATATATATATATATATATAAAGAGAGAGAGAGAGAGAGAGAAATATATATATATATATATATAAAGAACAATGACGTTTCAAAACAAAAATGAACATAGAAAAAAGCTCAAATATAATTAAAAAAGAAGCAAAAATAAAAACATTATAATATTGAATTAAACAGAATATATTATACTTCCCTTAAAAACAGTAAGGGGAAAACGAAATTTTTACTATTGAGTACACAACATATCGTTCAACAAACTATTGATACTTAGTGCCCCATGATCGTTGAGTAGTGGATCTTAATTTTGGAAGGTATCAGTCATTCTTTTTCAATTCACAAATTGTAGACCTTAGCGGGGCATTTTACTCACAATGCCTAGAAAACCATCGGTTCGTACGGGATGAAAAGAGTTTTATTTTTCATTTTGGGGAACCCTTCACCTCTCCCAGAGACTAACATATATGAGATTGTTCACTGTGATTGACAAACACTTCTCATAAGCATATAATTTCAAAAGTCCTTCACGCGACACACACACAAATACAGAAAAACACAAAGAAACACACTACAGAAAACACACATACTCTCAGTTAGAGAATAATTTTATCTTAAAACTTATCACTACTTCACCATTTCTTTGCTCTAAAAGGTTAGGAAATTCTTGTTAAATGTTGAATCTATAATTACAACTGACTTAATTAAATAAATCCTAAGTTGCGCAGAATGTAAGTCTTATTATTTGATTATTAATGTCAATCAAATCATTTTACTTTCATCTTAATCGGAGGATTTTCATTCTCCTCTACACAATCAATCACTTGGAATAAAATGCAGTTAGTTCCAAATCCATAGTCAAAGTAAAGAGAGACCGAAACCCTGTATCACTATAACTAGAATAATTGTAAAGTCAATTCTTGCACAGAAAACTTATTTAAAATATCGACTTAACCAAAATACTTTTGAAAATTAAAGTGATAGTCACACAAAATAGTGAATCCGACAGATAGTGAGACCTCCACCTAAAGTAAAAATCAAAATTATGATTGATTAAAAGAAAATAGGAAAATCCAGAAGTTGGAGACATAGGAAACAATATTATATAAAAACTGTATCAGACATTAGAGGGCTTTGTAGGGTTTTTCTAGAGTTATTGCTCCAACTGGCTCTATTCAGCAAGTATTATATAAAACCAGTAGAATCCAAGGAAGCAAATTGAACAATGAAACAATTATATCGATCTTAATGATGATTAAGTTACAAAAAGATCAAATACAAATTTTATACTTAAGAAATATTATGACAGTTGTGAAATGTATACATATCCAATTAATTTAAATAAATAAATAAATTTCCAACTCGATAAATGTATTAATGATTAATTTTTGATATAATTGTATAAGATGTATCATACATTTTAACGATAAGTAAATTTTTAAAATGAGCTTCATATGACATATTCTTCTTTTATCTTAGATTCAATAGATAGTTATTCCAGTTATATTATCGGTAGGGAATTTATATAGTTTTTTCTCAATTTTAATCATTAAATTTTTTTAATCAAAAATACCAGATATTATTTAGGAATTCTTAGTAATTATTTGTATTTGGTACTGTAATAAAAGGGGCATTAGGAA
This sequence comes from Nephila pilipes, assembly GCA_019974015.1. Taxonomy (NCBI): domain Eukaryota; kingdom Metazoa; phylum Arthropoda; class Arachnida; order Araneae; family Nephilidae; genus Nephila; species Nephila pilipes. The sequence continues at coordinate 75,652 of BMAW01082879.1, read as the reverse complement.
TTCTTAGTAATTTT
>BMAW01082879.1:11818-75628 GCA_019974015.1 Nephila pilipes | reverse complement strand
ATTTTTTATATTTGGTACTGTAATAAAAGGGGCATTAGGAATTCTTAAGGATTTTGATAATTATTTCTGCAGTATAGCACCAATATGCCAAAGGACGCTTATACGGTAACTTATAATTAGTCTAGATTACGCTGTTATAAGGAATTTGAATATAATGGTTTTATATTAATAATTTATACTTCATAAATTTTTGAATTCTGAGTATCTGTGCTAATTATATATACATATTTTTAAAAAAATATTTTATATTAGAATTATTATATTTTTTAAATTTCTTTCAGTGCGTAGCTTCTAATTTGTTAGTACCCTTGTTAAAATGATTTATGTATTAATTAATGTATTATAAAATAATTTACCGAGTGGAATGGTTATGATTCATTAAACATGAGTAACTACGCTTGTCTGTTCCCAGTCAGAAAGAGCAATTTAAATCATTTTATTTTTGGTTTTTTTTTATTGTTTTTCCTGCGTTATAAGATTGTGTGTCTTCTGTAATTGGTTATTATTATATTTAGAATGTTTGAGTAATAGGTAAATTATTTACACATATATGGTTTCTCTAATAGTTATATGCAGGGGGCCAATAAAGTCCGTTACCCATTTAACTTCAGAACGGCTGCTGCTATATTCATAAAAGTGGTGTCTAGGTATAGTAAAATAGACATGCGCTATTGAATCAAACATCAGTGGCACCAGCTGGTGAGATACTGCCGAGTTAGCATTCCTACCTCGAAAACGAAATGAGATAGAGAAAAAAGAGATTTAGAAAGTTGTAGAGCATCATTAACTAGTTCGAAAACACACCTTGTGGTCATTAATGTGAAGAATAGAACGGTTAAAATGGGCATTTGAGTTTTCGTCATTTCCTACATTGTAACGTCTCGAAACTTGTAAGGAAGGAGAAACGATTATCCTTCGGACAATTTGGCACAGTGGTATCAGCGTGATCCCCAATCAAAAGGATCGCTGTTCAAACCCAAAGGGTTGCATTCTTTCGTTAGTTGTAATTATAAATAAAGTAGACAATACGTAGATTATGTAAAATAGTGTCGCAAAACTCAACGTAACTTGCGCTTGGTATTCAAAATATTTTTAATATGAAAATACGTAAGAAACGTCATGCATGTTCACCTGAGATAGCTATAAAAGAGACATTTTCTTGGGATTGTAAAATATTGATGTTCATGGTCATGGAGCGATTTTCCAAAGCAGATTATTTTGAGATGGTTTTACTATAAGGTGAATATGGATACAAGGTCCGGTCAGCAGCAAGGTTGTACCGGCAACGCTTCTCTACAGGCCAGCATCCTTTTCGTCAAACCATTCTAACAATCGTAAAACGCTTAAGGAAAACAGTATGCGTGCTCACAAGACATCTCTACTGAAGCAGTACCTCGTCAAGGAATTCGGGAACCAAATAATTGGGTATGGCGGTTTCGAAGAGTATCCTCCACGTTCACCTGACCTAACTCCACTGGACTTTTTCCTTTGGAGATACCTGAGATTGTAAGTGTATGCGACTCCTCAATAAACATTGCAGGACTTTAAACGACATATTACGGATACTTTTACCAACGGGTAGTTCTCTATTCTCCAACGTGTGCAACGTGACATTCAAATGAGGATCCAAATGTGCATTGCAGTTGCCGGTGAGAAATTTGAGCACCTCAAATAAAGTTATATTTTTAAAACTATTTTTTTTCTTTCTCTGATCATTTTGTCACGTCATAGTGCAGGAAATCGGGAAATAATAAGTACCCGTTTTAAGCGTTCTTTTCTTTGCACTGATGTCCACAAGGTGTGTTTGTGAACTGAATCGATGATACTCTACAACTTTGTAAATCATTATTTATCCTCATCTGTTTTCATTTTTGAGATAGTAATGCTAACTCCGAAGTACCCCACCAGCTGGCGCCTTTGGCGGTTTAATTCAGTAGTGCATGGCTACTTTACTATACCTAGACATCTCTTTTATGAATATAACAGCAGCCTTTCCGAAGTTAAAAAGGTGACGAGGGACTTAAATGGGCACACTGTATATAAACGTAAATAAAGGAAATAAAATTTAAGTAGGAATGTATAATTCAATATATTTTTTCGTTTATCAGATCAGCTATTAGTTTTAAAATTACTGACTATGGCAGTGACTTTAATTAATTCATTCTAATCCAAGTGTTTAAATTGGACGTAAAATGCAATTACTGAAGTTATTGCCAGTATTAGTGAATGTCATGTACCTGTACTTTTAAAGTAACTGTTTTGGGTAAATGTTTAATTTTGAGAGTTTCCCTCGAAGCATAAGAATGCAGTTAAAAATGTTCTTAAAAGATTTTAACATTTTATTTAATCATAAGAATTTGATATTATTCTGCTTGTTAAAATTTACTTGACATTATTATTTTGTAAAATGTTAAAACACTTAATGTTCTGCAAATTCATCTTAAAGAAGTAATGCAGAATGTATTGTCAGTTAGTGCTTTCCATTGCTTATGATATCATTTTTCAGCCTTGATCTAACCAGACTGTTGAATAAGAGTCTTAAGGACGTCTTCGAGAAAGATCTTTCATCACCACAAACACTCGAACTTAAGTGAATGGTTCTCATGATCCTTAAGGAATAAGTTTTGACACGTGCTGTACTCACGTTTATATTTTCTATACTGCAATTAAATTTTGAATAATATTCGTACCAACTCTATGGATGTTTATGGGTGCATTTCAAATAATACATTAAATTTTGTCGTTTTTAGATTTTATTTTAATTCATATTTTACTTAGGGATCTTTTTTATTTGCAGCTATAATTATCCTTAATAAGAAATAATGATTTTATATTGTAATAAGAACATCGTATTTTTCGAAACATCGATATTACAAATAACAAACCTTTTTAAAGATTTAAAATTCAATAAGAAAAAAAAAAATCTGGAACAACTTTGTATCAATGTTTGCTTATTTTTTCATTGCCTTCTGCTAATAAATATCGAGGAAATTCTTATTTAAAGGATCTTTTGAATGTTTTGGATGAGCGGTGTTTATTTGAAAAACTTTATGAATGATTATTATAAAGGAATTTAATAATTAAAACTAAATATTTTGGATACTAAGCTTTTTCTGACTGAACTACACAGAAAATGTCTTAAAAAGACGAATCTGGGATTAATTGTTGCAAAGAAGTTTGTTGAATTCAATTACGCCTTGCATTTATTTATAATACATGGCTTCCCAGAAACCTTTATTGAGCACTTCTCCTAATCCTTAATCTCTGAACTCGAGAGGATAAAAAAATTAAGTAATTTTAACAGCATTAATTCATTATTATAAATGAACCCAATTAGTTCGTGAATAATAGGACATTAATTTTATTTCAGTTCTTAGAATTTAGCATAAAAAAGCTTAGAGTATTGAAAAGAGGAATTTTTTTTTTCAAAAATAGTAATTTCTTCATATAAATAAGAAAAAGAAATTAATGATTTTAAATTTTAGAGAATGAATTTCAGTAAAGTCTCTTTTATCTGTATAAATTCAATTTATTTCATTATAGGATCAAACATGCAATAAGAATGTATCAACTGCAATGTATTGGTAACCGGAGTTTAAATTCTTATGTAAGATTAAGTCAATTGGATATTTAAATGAAGACTTAAAAACTTATCAGTTGCATTTGTTAGGATTAAATTTAGTTCATCATATTGTGGAGCCTACTAAGAGTTTTGGGATTTTATGAAGTTGTTTTCTAAAAGAAATTATATTATCTTTTATTTCTTTAAAGACGGAATATTTCTGAATCTAATTATTTTATTAGAGGTTCCTTCTTAGTACATGATTAAATAGATATAAATGTTAAAAATATGTTTAACGCTAGTTTTCCCATTTTAAAATGCAAGACATGTGGCGTTTTTTGTAGGCCGAAACGTAGATTTCAGAAGCATTTGAATTTAATGAGATTTCAACTACTATCATTTTGCGCAAACAGATAAAATATTCATAGAATTAACGAAGATTTATAGAAAAACTCATAAATATGATCCTTAAAACAAAGTCAAATGTTTGTTACAACAGGTATTATTTTCCTTCAAATTGCAAACAAAATATACGTTTCAATAAGAATAAAGAGTTCATACTAAAACGCTTTATCTGATAAAATTTTAAGTGCGTTTGCGTACAGATTTAAAACACATTGCAGAAATGCTTAAGAAAAAGCAAGATGATTTAAAAAACATTAAACACGCTAAATATTTTTTTTGGAAACTGTGAGAAGCTTTGCAATTTAAACAAATTTCTTAAATATTTGATTATAATATATATTTATTGATAAAGTAATGATTTATTTATTTTATATAGATTTTAATCCATTTAAATATATTCTATACAATTTTAAATTTTTGATATTTATTATTGCTAAAGAAAATTATAAAAACAATTTCAATTTTATTTGAAAGCCGAGAAGATGAAGTTTATTCGCACGCACTCAACTAAAAGTATTACTCTTATACCATCGTCTATAAAGTTGACATACATTTATACATTTTAAGCCAGATTTCCTTTTTTAAAATAATTTTAAAAACAATTGTCTCCTTAAATGTTTTATTCCATTTTAATCTTGCAAGCAATTAAAACATTATTCAGTACATGACTAATAATGACTAAAACTCGGTGTTTTCATATGTTTGTTCTTACGATACTAACATTAAATGGAACTTCTTTACTGTTATTTGGAATCGTGTAATATAAATAAAAGTATATAACCATTCTTTTATTTTCATGAGGATCACGTAAAAGTGCAACGAATAATTTAAAATGTTCAAAATTCACAGCATGTATTTCAAAGTTTCTGTATTTATTTCACTAATGCAGCCTTCATCAATGTGAGTCTCCATTTGCATTCCACTTATACCACTGGAAATTCTAGATTTTTTTTGCATTCCATTCCCTATTCCTTTCTAAGATAGGAGCGTAATCACATCAGTATTGAGGCTTAAGTCTGTGTGTTCTTTCATTCAATTTATAGTTATATTTTGTCTGTTAGATAGGTTTGAACTGTGTGTGTGCAGATTTTATTCATCATTTTTTTAATTATACATTGATTAGAACGTTATAAAATATCATGCATTATAAAAACCATGAAACTTCTATATAAAATAGTCGGAAAATGTAGATATTTGTAATTTTTTAATGTATAAAAGTTTTTGTTTTTAATTTTACAAGGAAGAATTTGATCTTAACTGAAAACTTTTTATTTCCATTACAAATTTTTATGTAACAAATATTTCAATATTCTTAATAAAAAAAAACATTTTTTGTAGAAAATTGTATGCATTCAAATGAATGGGCTGTTTTACATAGACTCAAGAAATTGAGCCTCACATACAATCTAATTTAAGCTCTTTTTGTTTTTTTAATTATCTTTTTGAAAATATATTTTTAGGTCCAATTATAATCTAGGAAAGGACTTAAAAGAAAGTTAACTGCACACAATAAAACACACTATTAGATTATTATTTGCACGCTTAACCAACGGCGTAGCTCCTCTAGGGAGGCAAAGGGGACGAAATATATTGGAAAGTATGTCAAGGGGATTCTCTGTTCTCAAGCGCAGCACACAGAGGATGTTAAATTGAAAAAACGAAATTTTAGAATTAAGTGTTTTCCTTTCTTAAAAACACTATTAAGAAGATGAAAAACTTTGCATACTCAGTCAATCACTCCAACTGTAAGAGAATCTCTTTATTCCATGATTTTCTTTTTGATTTCGAATCATTATTAGTTGCATATAATAACCAACAGACAGTAATTTTTCCTTTCCACTTCTCTTGACATACTTGAATCCCACCAGAAACACCGTTGGCAATAAATATGACCAAATTCACAAAACCAGAACTGATACCTCTCAACATTTATCTATTTTACTTCCATAATATCGGACATTATCGAGGCTTCACAATAAGTTTCGGTTGTTCTCGAGCTTGCTAGAACTACTCTGCAACCTTGATGCAGACATTTATAAATGCTGCACCTCGTTCAATTTCAATCAGCCACATGAGAGTCAATCCTTCTATCGCTATCAAATTTACTGTGTTCTATTTTTTTCGTGTTATGGTACTAAATATTCACTTCAATACAATTATAGAGAATTATTGATACATTTTTAAATATGCTTATGTTAGCATTAGACGATAGTTAAGCATCAACAAGCGAGTAGACTAGAGTGGTTCCGAAAATAAAATCAAAAAAATATTCGCAAGAATACTTTAATTTTAAGTTTACCAGTGCTGAAGTAAATGAAGACGAAAGACACTTGTGTGTCATTAGCTCAAACGTTTTGGCATGAAACCAAATAAACTTAATATTATTTGGAAACGCTTCATAATGAGTACGTTACCAAACACCGATAATTCATGGAATTAAAATTAAAATCATATGAAAAGAGAATTTTATTTAAAAAACTGTGAATGAACAGGTTTATTTGCCTCTTGCAATGTTTCATGTCAAATAGCCTATTATAAAATGCTTCACATCATTGATTAAGACCTCATTTTGCCAGTTGCTAATGAGATTATAGAAACTATGCTTCTGAAAAATTTTGATAAACAATTTTAATCTATACCACTATCAAATGATACTGTTGCCCATCCAGTTGGTAAAGTAATTGATGATGTAAAGTATCAGCCTTTCAGAAATTAACGTGACAAGTTGTTTTCAGTTCAGCTGAAATAGCAATTTCAATCAGCAAGAGATAGCAATTTCAATCAGCAAGAGATAGCAATAAAGATATTAATTTCATTGAATATGCTCGATGTGTCGATTGATATGTTGTGATAGCCTGTCAGCTATAGAAATATTGAATTTCTGCAAGACAATATGGCTTTAAGCAATAGCACTAGCATTATTTGCAATTTTAAATGGCTTTTGAAACGAGGCAAACATTGAATAGAGATCGTACAATATCTGGAAAATTCTAAAGTATAAAAGGCACATAAATAGTTTTTACACATTTATTTTAGTTCTTACACATTAATAAAGACATGAGTGTAATGTATAACGTTACTAATTTATTGTGAGGGAATATGGTTATCTAAAGGGAAATTTTTGGAAATCTCATTTTCTAAGAAAGGAAAGCAGATTGGAAGTCGAGATATGTCAAGTTGGTTGAGTTGTTTTGATTGGTTGGTTTCATTAACGTCGCGCTAGAAACAACATAAGGGCTGTTGACGAAGGGTCTCGTAATTTTGAAACTCTTTTGGTTTTGAAACCCACTGCTGTTACTTCGTAGACATATACCAGAAAGTAATGTACCTAAAATCTTCAACTTCATGGAACATTAACACAAAGGTTGAATACGGGTTAAAAAAGTATAGCATTTTGTAGAACACTATAATTGTGGTGCAGAAGCTTAAAGCAAAAAAACGTAGAAAGGTTTGTAAATGTAGATGAAAGTGTTTAAATTTACAAGAATAAAGACCAAAATATGAAAATTATCTATTATCAGTGAAAATCATTTAGCTATACTAGAAAAGAATTTCAAGAACTATTTTGTTGCTGACGGTAACTTAGTAGTAAGTTACGAATAGATTACGGATCCATTTTAAAGTGTTTTCATAAATTTGAAAGACAGTGGCAAAATCAAAAGAAAGTAAAACAATAACCACTTCTTAAATTTTAGGCAGGGGTGGATGATGAGTTTTCTTCACTGAAAACAAAAAAGCTATTAATATTACCAATTTCAACACTCTACCTTTGAGAAGCAGGATTTTCTGCTGTGGCTGTTTTGAAGATTAAATATAAATTTGAGCTAAATATAAAAAAAGAAATAGTGTATAGTTCTAATAATAAGCATTTCTTCGAACACATTGCTTTACAAGGCAGGCTCATGAGAGTCAATAATAATTATTAAATTTGTTTTTAATTTAGTATTGTTAATTATTTAATATATTGAGCAGTACTGATGGAAGCATATTTATAAGTGTATTATATCAGTGTAAATGTGTATTTTATTATTTTTTGTTTTGTATGAATGTATTTTGTTTGGCATTCCTTTCATTAAATTAAATATTTTCTTTTTGATCTGCTCGTTCCTCACATTTAATGTTGTCACTGTCCTAGGGGGGGGGGGGGCTGTGATGAAAATCGTTCTGTTTGATTAATTAACACACACACACACACACACACATATATATATAAAACAGCGGTTGATAAGTTCCCTGTCGAATGAAGAAAACCTAATTTTTTGAGTCAAATTCAATTTTATTCATCAACATAGTTTCCCTCTTTTGCGATACAATCTTTCGGGCGCTTTTCTAACGTTTTGATACCATTCTTGAAGAACTATTTATCTGTTTCTTCAAAATAGGCGTTTGTTTCGGCGATCACCTCCTTATTAGAGCCAAATCTTTTTCCAGCGACCATTTTTTTTAGGTCTGCGAACAGGTAATAGTCTCTAGGGGCCAAATATGGAGAATAGGGGGGATGCCGAAGCAATGCGAAATGTAATTCGTGAACTTTTGCCCTCGTAGCCTAAGACTTTTGGAACAATGCATGGTCTTGGAGAAAGAGCACATTCTTTCTTTGCATTTGGGGCCATTTCTTCAAATTTCCCTCTTTCAAACGTTCCATTTGGCCATGTATGATCGCTAATGATTAGCTTCCCTATTTAAAAGTAATCGATATGCAAAATACCATGCGTATCCCAAAATACGGACGCTGTCAACTCAGCTGACTACCGATTTGACTCTGGCGAATAACGATGGATGCAAATTAAGTCCATCTTTAAGTATCGGTGCAAAAAGTATTTTTTAATTCGCCTAAAAAGTTTCAAACAACCATCAGAATCATCGTTTCGTTCAGTTTTTGTAGTAGTTTTTGGTCTACTGTTAGGACACACGGGACACCCACTTCGGAAACAGATTTCTCAAAAACAAATGTTCATGCAAAATAAAACCTACAAGTTCCTTTCATATATTTAGAGTTTCAGATATCTACAGCAACTTCAATTTATGGTTTTTCAAAATGATTTTGTGAGCTTTTTGATGCTGTCCGATATAACCACCGCTTTTGGGTGTAACGCATCATCGGTGTTCATACGATGATGTTTAAATTCGGTAAGCCAGTCATTAATGGTCGAATTTAATTTAATTGTGTCCCAATTATAGTTATCAAGAAATACTTTCATTTCAATGGTGATTTTTCCAATCAAAAGGTAGTGTTTTATCAACACACGAAATTGTTTTTTTCCCTTAGTTTTGAAAATAAAAAAAAATTGTCTTCCTAAACCCATTGTAATTTTTAAATCAAACGTCAGATCATCATAAAAGTTTTACATCTACCTTTTGCAGGTTAGTACTTAGTAAAAAATATTAATTCTGTGATTGGGCGCCATCTGTTAGTCAGTCTGAAACATATGAGCCGATGTAATATGTATATATATATATACAGGGTGATTAATTTAAAAAATACTCTTTCGTTTTTTTATTACCCTTAAATCTGACGCACGTGTAAACTTCTCTAACATTGAAGTATAATTGTTTGAACCTTGTTTAAGTGTGGGAGACAATTTCGAACATTGTTGGATTGTTACAAGTTTATCTGCGAGGTAAAACAGAAATGGAGGCGCACAATGTTACTTAGTCCTAGGGTCATTTTATTTTTTTTTTATAATTTAATTCAAATTTTTAGATTATAATTCCTTACAGTAAATGTTGAAAATGTTGACCACAATTTTAAATGTAAACATGAAAGCATCGGATCAAGTTTTTGACACACTTCTCAAATTTGTTGGTATTATTGACAAGATTTTTTCAGTTACGATTTGTTTTAATTCATCGATGTTTGCAGGAATTCTTTGGAAGACCCTATTTTTGAGATAACCCCACAAAAAAAATCTAACGCGGTGATGTTTGGTGACCTTGATATTCAGAGGCAATTAAACGAAATTAATATTGAAATTAAACGATCATCAAAGAATTCCATGATCACTTTCATTGTTAGGCTTCATGAGTGTGGAGTGGTTCCGTCTTATTGAAACCAGCTTTAACTGTCCTGTATCTCAAGAGAAGAAATAAAACATTGAATTATGTCTAGGTGCACTTCAAAATTCTTTTAAGTCAAAGAATTAGTTTATACAAAAAGATTTTCATTATTGGCATTCATAATCTTAAAAATAAATATAGAAACGTTGAAAGAAGCACGCTATTTACTCAAATCATTTGCGCAGAATCGGATAAAAATTACTAATGATGTTTAAAATTATGTCCGTTAAAATGATGTTAATTTATGTTTTAAAAACGAGTATTTGTATTAGAAAGGGAGAAAAAAACGATAAAAGTGCATTAAATATGGACATTCTAAATAAGTAATGATACCGAAGTCTTGCTACATATATTATAGATGCTGATAATTCAAATACCAAACGGGTTCTCTTTTAAATTGATCACCCAGTGTTTGTGTGTGTATCTGCATGTATATATATATATATATATATATATATATATATATATATATAATATCATATTTAAATGTATATAATCGTATATCAGTACATTTCAATCAATCAGAAGGAATTAAGAAATATTCTGAATAATTGAAAAATATTGCATTATGGATGAAATCATTAATGTAAAAAACAATGAGTAAAAAACATATACACAAATTTATATAAATATGCAAATTAGGCATTACGTAAAAGAAAGAAAGATACGTAAAAGTAAATATACCATAAATTACTTCTAAAAGAAAAACATATAATATATAAATTTCCAAAAAAATTCAAATTAATCCAATATTCGATGTCATAAGTATAAAACTTATCTAAGAAAGAAAAAGATTAAAAAAGTGATAAAATTCATTATTGAAAAAAATGAAGCAAAAAAAAAGGATTATTGCATCATTAGTGCTATAACAGGTTGCACAAAGCTAGACTGAGCTATTCCATTGTAAATGGATAAACAGCTTCCTTAACCAAATTATCATATAAATTATCATTATCATAACTTATGATAATGATTATGATAATTATCATTATTATAAATTACCATTATCATAACTTATGATAATGATTATGATAATTATCATTATTATAAATTGCCATTATCATAACTTATGATAATGATAATGATAATTATTATTATCATTATTATAAATTATCATTATCATAACGTAACAGTTGAACAAATAACAGCAAAATACAAATAATTACAAAATCATTTAAGAAGAAAACAGTCAAGAATCCCAGAGAAATCCAAACATATTTAAAATATAATGTGAAAAAAGAATCAAAAATATTAAACCATAACACAAAATGGACGAAATTATATATATATATATATATATCCCATCTACAAACAGTGCTATAGCTAAATGAAAACCCAAATATAATTATAATCATTACAGAAGGTAAAAGCTTCTCGAAAAACGAAAAAAAAGCAACGGAGGGAATAATTAAGAGGAAAAGCAAAAAAAAAAAAAAAAAAAAAAAAAAAAAAAAAATCACGAATAAACAAATAATCAAAAAATATTAATATGTAATTGTAAACAATTAAAGTCGAACTTTTTTTAAAAATGAAAATAAATAAGAATAGTAAGGTTCTTTCTTAAAAAAAAAAACAAATGAACGAAGACAAATTAAATTAAACTATAATTTTGAAAATTAATCTAATTTATAATTTTTATACTTCATGTTTGTTTTCAAAATTTTATAGGATAAACTGCTTTACACAAAAAATATAAGAATTACTTATATTATTTTGCAGAATCTAAAGCATGTTTACCAATTTAATATTCCTAAGTATATAGCTATGTAATATATTTCTATTACTATTTAAGCACAAATTGCTATCAAAGAACTTTATTAATATTGAAATACTCTTTGTTTCTGTTGTAAAATATTTCACTAATAATCCTATTATCAATAATTTTTAAATTAATATCTAACATATCTATTTATGTGAGTTTACATAAGTCTTAATCATACTGAAATAAGAAGGATAGAATGATAAATTTTACTTAAATTCTGGATTGTAAATGTTTTGAAAAACTCTAAGAACATCAATATATCTAAACAAAATGAATTTATTTTCTTTCCTATAAGACTTAGTTCTTAGAAATGTAAATAAATATTATCAAGAATATTACCTGCTAGTACACCTTTTAGTATACCTTTAATTTACTTATAAATATTTTTATCTTATAAAAAGTACAATTTTCTTTTAAAGCTAGATTAATAGGGTATTTTAATTCCTCCAATGGTATCGACCTATTAATTTTTAATTCTTTGAAATTAACTCTGATAACATTAAATAATCCACTATATCTATAGAATTAAGCAAACTTTCAAAAACATAACTATAAATAGCGCAAATATCTCTATAATAATAATTTATATTATTGATAATTTAATTAACGATTTCACACAATTTTCAAAAATACTTATTACAATCATCAATAATATTTTGTAAAATCTTTCGTAAGATTTTACTTGCTTCAGTAATGTAAGCATTGAAAAAATAATCACTGTTCTAAATTTAATAGGAGCTTTATAAAATTAAGGAGTTAGAAAGATGTGAAGAAATTTTATAATATACACTCATTGTATAACCTATTTTCTTGTATGAAGCTTTAAAAGAAATGGTGCTATCTTTATCACTTTTAGTAATGCTTATAAAGGCATTATTATACTGCTGTTTGTAGAAAATGCAACACCATGAAAGAATCATCAGAATCAAATGAAATTTAATGCAGAAACGACTTGTACTGATACAAATAAATGATGAAATTTTCAAAACAAAAGAAACAAATTAAGCGTCCGAAATCAGTATTTGGTGCAGCCACCATGCGCTGCAATAAGTGCTGCTATACGACGTGGCATGGAGTCAAACAGATGTTGAATATCTGCTTGAGGAAGAGAATTCCATATCGCTTGTATGCGCAACCAAAGTTCGTCTTTGGAAACTGCAGGACGCGGATCACGAGCGAGACGCCGACCAACCATATCCCACACGTGCTCAATAGGCGACATATCCGGTGAATAAGCAGGCCAAGGAAGAAGTTGCATGCGTTGTGCTGAACAGAAGTCTCGAACAGTCCGCGCAACATGTGGGCGTGCATTATCCTGCTGAAAGATAGCTCCAGGGATGCCTTGAAGGAAAGGAACGACTTCGGGCTGTAGCACTTCACGGACGTACCTGTTGCTATTGAGATTACCCTCAATTCGTATCAAATTGGATCGTCCATGATACGAAATCGCACCCCAGACCATAACTCCGGGTGTTCGACCACTATGTCGTTCAATAATACACTCAGGAAGGCAGCGTTGACCGGCATAACGTCTAACACGAACACGGCCATCATGGGTCCACAAATTGAAGCGTGATTCATCTGAAAAGACAACTTGGTGCCAATCAGCTCGCCTGTCTCTGTGCTCAAGAGCCCACTGCCGACGCAGACGTCGATGATTCGCCGTGAGGGGAATCCTGTATAAAGGCACCCTTGCACGCAATCCACGGCGCAGCAGACGACGACGAATTGACGAAGCCGACAATTGTACACCTGTAGCAGTAGACCAACGTGCTGCCAGCTGCCTGGAGGAAGCTGTGCGATCATTCACCGCCATGCGGAGCAGGTGTCGATCATCGCGCTCTGACGTCACCTTCTGTCGTCCAGTGCCTGTTTTTCGAGTTGTTCGGTGCTCGTCGGTCCACTGCTTCCAAACTCGCATCACTGTGGAACTATTCCGCTGCACACGAGCTGCTATTGCGCGATAGGAAAATCCTCCCTCTCGAAGGCCGATTATCCTCCCTCGTTCAAACTCCGTAAGTTGCTTGAATTTCTTATTCTTCCGTCGTGGAGGCATACTCAGGTCTCACTAAACGTTTGCCACTAACAAATAATCATAGACTTTTTTCAACGTCCCGCTACAGCACTTTATTTATACGCTTTCAGCATCAATTCAGAGGGCGCTGCGCACGCCGCGCACGCGCGATGGCTCTGAAACTTTATTAATTTGCATAATATCCTATAATTGACATTTGCTGCGAATTTCATTTGATTCTGATGATTCCTTCATGGTGTTGCATTTTCTACAAACAGCAGTTTATTAACAAGATGTTTGTTAGTCATAGTAACATTACGAGTTTAGCAAATAATAGCATTGCTTCTAGAAGCCTTATTAATATAACAAAAATAATGAACTCATCCTATAAGTGATTTTAGAACATTTTAGATCTTTAAGCTTATTGCTCACATTTTTTTTTATAAAATTCAAATATTCAATCTCTCCATTAATATTAAATTTATATTCTTTAAAAGTTTCAATAAGTAAATTATATTTAGTAAGTAATTTGATTAAGACATATCTGTATTTGTATTAATTTTTTCTCTAATGTAATGCTTTTGTAAGAAATTATTAGTGTGAAATTTATACGCTAATTCAAAATCTTTCTCTTACGTTTATCTTTAACTACATTTAAACAACCTGCAATCACATATTAGTATTTTCATTTGAATATTCTTTTCAGTCCTTACCATTATAAATGTTATTGCTCTATAAATCTGTACAAATACTATAATTATAAATCAAATGTTCTATAATTTTATTAATTTTAAAAGCATTTTTAATACTAATATTATTAATAGGAATTAGTTTCGTTTGCTTTTTTTTTTTTTTTTGTTAAGACTTATAAAGTCAAAGGTTTTATTCAGAAATCTATTATTACCTTATACTATTTTTGATTATCATTATTACATTCACCAATTTTATAATTGTGTACTAAAAAATCATAGATGGCATTAACAATATATGGACACATGTACTATCTGTTTTATTTAAATAAATAACAAAATCCTTTAGAATTTTTGTACCTCTTTTCTTCATACGAAGAAGAAAGTATTAAATACTTTTAATATTGGAGTCCATTTTAAACGTTTTTATTTAAGATATAAATGATTTCTTCAATAACTTCCATGTTCATTGACATTTTCTCTTACTGTTTCTTCCCCTGATTTTCTATTAATGAGCAGGCTGATCAAGGTGTGAGTCCACCTCGAGCAATCCATCTTTCTGGGAATTTAGCGTCTAAAGCACTCCTTACATCTAAATTGAAATGGGGTGGGGCACCGTTGGATTGGAACCACATACATGTTTGTTTGTTGGTTACAACAGGTTGAAGAAAATTTGGTAACACCTCTTTGGTCTTGGAAAAATTTAAGGTTTGTTCTGTCACCCAGTTAGAATGGCAGAAGGTAAGGGCATAGCTTCCAGCGCAAACAATTACGCTGAAAGTCTTCTGATACTCCTGAAGGCGTGTACCGTAAGGATTGCTATATGCCCATACATGAAGGTTGTGTATATTTGAAATGCCATCAGAAGAAAGGGAGCATTCACCCGTGAATAATACATGTGCATGAAAATCAAATGACGCTGATAGCTGTTGCAAAAACCAAATTGCAGAGTAAGACAAGTGGAGCATAATCTGCTGGAATCAAGGCTTCTACTTTCTGTTCATGGTAGGGGAGGGGGTGTAATCTTTCGTCCGATAGTACTCGGCAACCAACCAACAACGGCACATTTATGGATATCTTCTACTTTTTCAGAATTTCCTCTTCAACTTGTGGCGTCCGCACATTCCTGACACTCTATGTATCATGCATTCCTGTTACAAAGATCCCGTTTCACACAGACACTGATGCAATCACTCGAACATATTTTTGGTTTGGCACATGTCTTCTCGGAAAACGCTGCCTGTACAGTCTATCGGCTTCGAAAGCAATCACATTCACAAGATCATACAAAATAAGCATGCCCACCTTTTCCTAATTACTGTACATCACCAGACTTTCCTTAATTCACCGCAAAAATGACGATATGTAAGAAAACTCGCGCATTATGCTTTTCAATACAGTGCCATTTAATTTATTTTAACAGAAAAAGAAAGAATAAAATTTTTAATTAATATACACTCCTGGACAAAAAAATTAGCGCACCAAGAAATAATTGCGGGATCGTAACAAAACTTGGTCTGAAGGTACATGTCGGGGAGATATGCAAATGATTAGAAATGCAGCGTGATTACGCATTACGTATAGCCGGTAGAGGGTGTTTAACGTCGTTCTCCGTGGAGTATAAAACAGGTAACCAAAGCTTGTTTGAGGGTGCTGAATGGATTACAAAGGAAGAGCTGATGTAGGCATACCATTACGCCGTTTTCGAAGACAATATGAGCAGCTGTCGCAGTTTGAGAGGAGGAGAATCATCAGCATGAGTGAAGCTGGATGGTCAGCTAGACGAGTAGCTCTTCAATTAGGCCGCTCTGATTGGGTTGGGAGAAGGTGTTGGGACCAGTGGATGCGAGAGATGTCATTTACACGAAGACCAGGCTCAGGACGCCCTCGACAAACCAATCGTTGAGAAGACCACCACATCGTAAGAAACGCATGCGTATAGCCAACTGCTTAATCGGCCGCCATCCAGGCACAGGTAGAACCTTCACTAGGGCACCCTATGTCTTCTCGAACCATACGAAGGCACCTGGCTGAAGGACATTTGGGATCGCGTCGCCCATTACGTGTGCTGCCCTTAACGCCCACCCATCGACGTCTCCGTTTGAAGTGGTGCCGCACACGATGAAACTGTACTGCAGAGGGATGGAATCAGGTCGTCTTCAGCGACGAATCCAGATTCAATCTCGGCAGCGATGACAATCGTGTTCGTGTGTGGAGACCCCGCAGTGAACGCCTCAATCCTGCCTTTGCTTTACAGCCCTCCCATGAACGTATGGGGTGCCACCATACCATTCCCCGTATGGTATGGATGGTATTGGGTACCATATTTACACCCGTGATGGTATGGGGTGCCATTGCCTACAGTATACGGTCACCCCTAGTAATGATCCGTGGAACCATGACAGCCCAGCGGTATGTCCATGACATCCTGCAACCACATGTGTTGCCACTCATGCAACGGCTCCCAGGAGCCATTTTTCGAAAAGACAATGCTCGGCCTCACACGGCAAGGGTGTCACAAGACTGACTCCGCACTGTTACTACCCTAACTTGGCCAGCCCGATCTCCAGATTAGTCTCCAATCGAGCATATCAGGGATCATTTGGGATGGCAAGTTGGGCTTCCACGAGTTTGAACGAACTAGAGGCAAGGTTACAGCAAATATGGAACGAAATGTCTCAAGACATCATACAGAACTTGTATGCCTCAATGCCCGATCGTATCACATCGTGCATTCGCGCTGCAGGGGGTTCAACAGGGTATGAAATCCTCCGTTCTTTTGCCTTTTTCTCTGAAATAAATGATCCTTTTTCTTTGATTTTCTAATCATTTACTTATATCAAAGTAGTCATTACGTATGTAAAATTTTGTTTCATTTTGACTACTCCTTCTTGGTGTGCTAATTTTTTTTAACATGAGTATAATTCAAATTTCTTCTAACAGAATTAATTCGAAAATTAGCATCCAAGCATATTTTCTTAAGCTTATTCATATATTGTAAATATTATGTTTTTGAACTCCATTATGACATTTCTTAATCAAATACAGTCACCGGCACTATTGGTGCAACTTTACGACTTTCTAATGAATACACGTTCATCGGTTTGAAAATTATAGGGTGATGTCGTAAAAAAATTTTGTACCAATAACTAATCGAAATATAAATAAGAGGAATTATTTATCTAAAGATTATCAAATAAAATTTGAACACTAAACATATTATTAATATTAAACAATTAGTCGTTTCATAAAAATTCTTCTACATTTTGAAAGAACCCGGGATAAGTAGAATATTCTAATTTATTCATTAGTTAAAAAGTTAATAAAAAGTGACATATTTACTTTCAAAATTTAAATTGAATATTGAAGAATGTTGGTTTAATATAATGACAGAGTGTGAATTTTTATGGATGAGTATTTTACCACTGAGGAAGACTTAAATTATTGAACATCAAACTTAATTAAAGGAACAAAAATAACCTGTGACTCAAGAGCAGCATTGTTAGCCCTCTTGGTTCTTTATGGTTGAAAAAAAAATTACCTTGGAACTTCAAAAAAAAAATGCATAATGTAATGAATGATTAATGGGCTCATAAGTCTATACAGGAAGTTTTAATTACAGGAAAGTGGAAAAAAATATGTATATAGCTCCTATCAAATGTCAAACATTCAATTAAAAGCCGATGTTTAACAATTCTTTAGCTAAACTATTTAAGAAGTTATATTTTTAAAATAAAATTGAAGTGGTTAAAGGTACATACTTCATAAATAATGATAAAGTTGGCAATTTTTATTTTAAAAATGTAATGGGTAATGAGCATTATCAATGTATCTCAAGTAACCTTTTCTATTAAAGATATTCTTTTCAAATTACTGCGTGGAATCAAATTAGGAATAGATGTGTTATAAAGGTACGATTGTGTATTAACAAAGAATGTTCGAAATAATTTTGGCATTCGATTTAAATGTAAAAAATGTTTTGGATTATTAAATTTTTTCCAAGACGGTTGAACATGAGGTGTGTATTGTTTCTATTTATTTTAAATAAAAATAAATTATTTCAGTGTATAAACTTATTTATTACATCATAAGTATAACTATCATTTATATATTTTAGTATTGTATTTATATTCAATGCTTGTTTTGAATTTTGATTTCTGTCACTAATTAACCGTGATTAATTTTATAATTAATAAATGCTAATATTCCAGTCAGAATGAAAATGTTAAAAAGTGTAACAACAAATTATTTGAATTATATTTAATTCTCCTCTATTGCCCAATTTTATTATTATTATTCTTTCGCTATCTTACATTTTATCTTTCATAAAGGATAAGAGAAATGCGCATTATCTCATACCTAGCGATGCAAACAACTAAGCACTTGAAAATGCTAAAATGTAATAAGGAAAAAGTTAATACCATTTATCTCTATCAAGATACTATTTTTAGCGTTCTTTTAAACTGTTTTCTATGCTATGGAAACTGAACAAAACTTATGGCAAATTTCTAAGCTAAATCAGTAAAATTGGTAACATGGATGAAAATTTCTGACTCATACCTAAGTATCACATATACCTCAGTCAGCATTTCTCACACAGTGAACGTGGCATATTTCCTTACTGTCAATTAGTATACATGTAAAATACCTACAGATCCCCACACATATTGTCATGTGAACTTGTTAATCTATACTTTAACATCCCTTGAGAAATCAACAGGAAAGCGTTTCTGTATTTTCTCTTCCAACAACTTAGGCAAGTGGAAGTGTATTGCTTGTATTGTATATATTTTTATAAATATATAAAGAATTATTAAGTAATTCCTTATCAGGTAAAAAGTGTAAAATATTCATAAAAATCGAGGTATTCAAATTGCTATTCCAGAAATTTATCTAGTTTACAAGAAAATTAAATTTTTCTTTTATCATAAATATTATTTATTTTAATTTTTGCATTTTTAAATAAATATCTAAGTGCTTACTTACAAAAAATATTATTGATAGTTTAAAATGAAATTAAATAAGATGGATAAAATATAAATATATAAATAAGGTTAGACATTTGAGGTTTAAATGCTTAAAAAACTTATCATGTTTTTTCTACATTTAAACCATATATATATTATTTATTATCTATGTAATTTTGCTCACAGGGGTGTAAATATATAAAAGCAAGATTATCACTAGCAGGTCCCAATTGAGATATGCTTTTTAATTATTTGTATTTTTATTATTAAATTATATTATTTTTCTTGAAATCTAAATATTTTATTGATACATAGGGAATTAATTTACTAACATTAATTTTTTTTTTAAATCTAAGAAAATTATGTATGTAAGATGCTTAGTATTTCAAGAATGAAACAGATCTTCAAAATTGTACTTTTAGAATGGAAAATTTCTTTATTCCATTCATGACTAATTATATATATACACATCATATTTAAACCGTATATAATCGTATATCAGCACATTTCAATCAATCAGAAGGAATTAAGAAATACTCTGAATAATTGAAAATAAGTATTATGGATGAAATCATTAATGCAAAAAAACAATGAGTAAAAAAAATATATACACAAATTTATATAAATATGCAAATTAGCATTACGTAAAAGAAAGAAAGATGTAAAAAAAGTAAATATACCATAAATACTTCTAAAAGAAAAACATATAATATATACCTAAAAAATTCAAATTAATTCAATATTCGATGTCATAAGCATAAAACTTATCTAAGAAAAGAAAAAGATTAAAAAAGGGGATAAAATTCATTATTGAAAAAACAGCTAAAAAAAAAAGGATTATTAATCATTAGTGCTATAACAGGTTGCACAAAGCTAGACTGAGCTATTCCATTGTAAAATGGATAAACAGCTTCTTAACCAAATTATCATATAAATTAATACATCATAACTTATGATAATGATTATGATAATTATCATTTATTATAAATTACCATTGTCATAACTTATGATAATGATTATGATAATTATCATTATTATAAATTGCCATTATCATAACTTATGATAGTCGATAATGATAATTATTATTACCATTGGTTATAAATTTATCATTATCATAACGTAACAGTTGAACAAATAACAGCAAAATACAAATAATTGAAAATCATTTAAGAAGAAAAACAGTCAAGAATCCCAGAGAAATCCAAACATATTTAAAATATAACGTGAAAAAAAGAATCAAAAAATATTAAACCATAACAATAAAATGGACGAAATTATATATATATATATATATATATATATATATATATATATATATATATATATATATATATATATATATATATATATCCCATCTACAAACAGTAAAGAGAAGCTAAATGAAAACCCAAATATAATTATAACTTCATTACAGATAGTAAAAGCTGAAAAACGAAAAGCAACGAGGGAATAATAAGAGGAAAAGCAAAAAAAAAAAAAAAAATCACGAATAAACAAATAATCAAAAAATATTAATATGCACTGTAAAACAACGAAGTCGAACTTTTTTTAAAATGAAAATAAATGTTAAGAATAGTGTTCTTCTAAAAAAAAACAAATGAACGGAAGACTAAACTATAATTTTGAAAATTAATCTAATTTATAATTTTTTATACTCATGTTTTCAAATTTATAGGATAAACTGCTTTTACACAAAAAAATATAAGAATTACTTATATTATTTTGCAGAACGCATGTTTACCAATTTAATATTCGGCATATAGCTATGTAATATATTTCTATTACTATTTAAGCACAAATTGCTATCAAAGAACTTTATTAATATTGAAATACTTTTTACTCTGTTGTAGCATTTCACTAATAATCCTATTATCAATAATTTTAAATTAATATCTAACATATCTATTTATGTAGCTTACATGTCTTAATCATACTGAAATAAGAAGGGATAGAATGATAAATTTTACTTAA
The DNA here is from genome assembly GCA_019974015.1 of Nephila pilipes. NCBI lineage: Eukaryota > Metazoa > Arthropoda > Arachnida > Araneae > Nephilidae > Nephila > Nephila pilipes. The sequence continues at coordinate 54,201 of BMAW01082879.1, read as the reverse complement.
ATTTGGATTGTAAATGTTTTGAAAAAAAACTCTAAGAACATCAATATATCTAAAACAAAATGAATTTATTTTCTTTCCTATAAGACTTAGTTCTTAGAAATGTAAATAAATATTATCAAGAATATTACCTGCTAGTACACCTTTTAGTATACCTTTAATTTACTTATAAATATTTTTATCTTATAAAAAAGTACAATTTTTAAAGCCAGGATTAATAGGGTATTTTAATTCCTCCAATGGTATCGACCTATTAATTTTTAATCTTTTGAAATTAACTCTTGATAACATTAAATAATCCACTATATCTATAGAATTAAGCAAAACTTTCAAAAACATAACTATAAATAAAGCGCAAATATCTCTATAATAATAATTTATATTATTGATAATTTAATTAACGATTTCACACACAATTTTCAAAAAAATACTTATTACAATCATCAATATTTTGTAAAATCTTTCGTAAGATTTTACTTGCTTCAGTAATGTAAGCATTGAAAAAAATAATTGTTCTAAATTTAATAGGAGCTTTATAAAATTAAGGAGTTAGAAAGATGTGAAGAAATTTTATAATATACACCATTGTATAACCCATTTTCTTTGTATTACGAAGCTTTAAAAGAAATGGTGCTATCTTTATCAATTTTACCGCTTATAAAGGCATTATTATTATACTGCTGTTTGTAGAAAAATGCAACACCATGAAAGAATCATCAGAATCAAATGAAATTTAATGCAGAAACGATTCAGGCTCGATACAAATAAATGATGAAATTTTCAAAACAAAAGAAACAAAATTAAGCGTCCGAAATCAGTATTTGCGCAGCCACCATGCGCTGCAATAAGTGCTGCTGACGTGGTATGGAGTCAAACAGATGTTGAATATCTGCTTGAGGAAGAGAATTCCATATCGCTTGTATGCGCAACCAAAGTTCGGTCTTTGGAAACTGCACGCGGATCACGAGCGAGACGCCGACCAACCATATCCCAATAGACGTGCTCAATAGGGCGACATATCCGGTGAATAAGGTTATTGGGCGAAGAAGCTGTACGCCAGCTGGAATAGAAGTCTCGACAGTCCGCGCAACATGTGGGCGTGCATTATCCTGCTGAAAAGATAGCTCCAGGGATGCCTTGAAGGAAAGGAACGACTTCGTAGTACTTCACGGACGTACCTGTTGCTATTGAGATTACCTCAATTCGTATCAAATTGATCGTCCATGATACGGAAATCGCAACGACCATAACTCCGCGGTTCGACTACTCGCGTCGTTCAATAATACACTCAGGAAGGCAGTGCTGACCGGCATAACGTCTAACACGAACACGGCCATCATGGGTCCACAAATTGAAGCGTGATTCATCTGAAAAGACAACTTGGTGCCAATCAATGCCTGTCTCTGTGCTCAAGCATTCCACTGCCGACGCAGACGCATCTGCCGAGGAATCCTGTATAAAGGCAATCTCTTGCACGCAATCCACGGCGCAGCAGACGACGACGAATTCGACGAAGCCGACAATTGTACACCTGTAGCAGTAGACCAACGTGCTGCCAGCTGCCTGGAGGAAGCTGTGCGATCATTCACCGCCATGCGGAGCAGGTCGATCATCGCGCTCTGACGTCGTACCTCTGCCTTTCGAGTTGTTCGGTGCTCGTCGGTCCACTGCTTCCAAACTCGCATCACTGTGGGAATCATATTCCGCTGCACACGAGTTGCTATTGCGCGATAGAAAAATTCCTCCTCGAAGGCCGATTATCCTCCTCGTTCAAACCCGTAAGTTGCTTGAATTTCTTATTCTTCCGTCGTGGAGGCATACCAGGTCTCACTAAACGTTTCGCTAATTAACAAATAATCATAGACTTTTTTTCAACGTCCCGCTACAGCACTTATTTTATATGCTTTCAGCATCAATTCAGAGGGCGTTGCGCACGCACGCGCGATGGCTCTGAAACTTCATTAATTTGCAGAAGCACATCCTATAATTGACATTTGCTGCGAATTTCATTTTACTTGATGATTCCTTCATTGTTGTATTTTCTACAAACAGCAGTTTATTAACAAGATGTTTGTTAGTCATAGTAACATTACGAGTTTAGCAAATAATATATTGTTTGTAGCCTTATTAATATAACAAAAATAATGAACTCATCCTATAAGTGATTTTAGAAATTATTTAGATCTTTTAAGCTTTATTGCTCACATTTTTTTAAAATCTCACTGTTCAATCTCTCCATTAATATTAAATTTATATTCTTAAAAGTTTCAATAAGTAAATTATATTTAGTAAGTAATTTGATTACATTATTGTATTTGTATTAATTTTTTTTCTCTCTAATGTAATGTGCTTTTGTAAGAAAATTATTATGTGAAAATTTATACGCTAATTCAAAATCTTCTTACGTTTATCTTTAACTACATTTAAACAAATCTGCAATCACATATTAGTATTTTCATTTGAATATTCTTTTCAGTCCTTACCAAATGTTATTGCTCTATAAATCTGTGTACAAATACTATAATTATAAATCAAATGTTCTATAATTTTATTAATTTTAAAGTATTTTAATACCATTATTAATAGGAATTAGTTTCTCACTTTGCTTTTTTTTTTTTTGTTAAGACTTATAAAAATAAAGGTTTTATTCAGAAATCTATTATTACCTTATACTATTTTTTGATTATCATTATTATATCTACTAATTTTATAATTGTGTACTCAAAAAAATCATAGATGGCATTGTAACAATATATGACACATGTACTATCTGTTTTATTTAAATAAATAACAAAACTTTAGAATTTTTGTACCTCTTTTCTTCATACGAAGAAGAAAAGTATTAAATACTTTGCCAAAGTCCATTTTAAACGTTTTATTTAAGATATAAATGATTTCTCTTCAATAACTTCCATGTTCATTTACATTTTCTCTTACTGTTTCTTCCCTGATTTTCTATTATTAATGAGCAGGCTGATCAAGGTGAGTCCACCCTTGAGCAATCCATCTTCTGGGAATTTGAAGGCCCAAAGCACTCCTTACATCTAAATTGAAATGGGGTGGATTGAACCCACATATACATGTTTGTTTGTTGGTTGGCAACAGGTTGAAGAAAATTTGCAATGCACCTCTTGGTCTTGGAAAAATTTAAGGCCTATTCCCACGTTAGAATGGCAGAAGGTATATTTCCCAGCGCAAACAATTACGCTGAAAGTCTTCTGATACCCTGAAGGCGTAAAAAACGTAAGGGACTACATATGCCCATACATGAAGGTTGTGTATATTTGAAATGCCATCAGAAGAAAGGGAGCATTCAACGGTGAATAATACATGTGCATGAAAATCAAATGATGATAGCTTTCGGTTGCAAAAAAACCAAACTGCAGAGTAAGACAAGTGGAGCATAATCCGCTGGAATCAAGGCTTCTACTCTGTTCATGGTAGGTAATCTTCGTCCGATAGTACCGGCAAGCAACCAACAACGGTACATTTATGGATATTCGCATTTTTCAGAATTTCTTCAACTTGTGGTGTCCGCACATTCCTGACACTCTATGTATCATGCATTCCTGTTACAAAGATCCTGTTTCACATGACACTGATGCAATCACTGAACATATTTTGGTTTGGTACATGTCTTCTCGGAAAACGCTGCCTGTACAGTCTATCGGCTTCGAAAAGCAATCATACATTCACAAGATCATTAAGCATGCCCACCTTTTCCTAACAATTACTGTACATCACCAGACTTTCCTTAATTCACCGCAAAATGACGATATGTAAGAAAACTCGCGCATTGAGCTTTTCAATACAGTGCCATTTAATTTATTTTAACAGAAAAGAAAGAATAAAATTTTTAATTAATATACACTCCTGACAAAAAAAATTAGCGCACCAAGAAATAAGGTGGATCGTAAATAAAAAACTTGGTCTGAAGGTACATGTGTCGGGAGATATGCAAATGATTAGAAATGCAGCGTGATTACGCATTACGTATAATGGTAGAGGGTGCGTCGTTCTCTCGTGGAGTATAAACAGGTAACCAAAGCTTGTTTGAGGGTGCTAAATGGATTACAAGAAGAGCTGATGTAGGCATACCATTACGCCGTTTTCGAAGACAATATGAGCAGAAGCTGTCGCAGTTTGAGAGGAGGAGAATCATCAGCATGAGTGAAGCTGATGGTCAGCTAGACGAGTAGCTTAACTAGGGCCGCCCTTGATTGGGTTGGGAGAAGGTGCTGGGACCAGTGGATGCGAGAGATGTCATTTGTCGAAGACCAGGCTCAGGACGCCCTGAGTCCAATCAAGTTGAGAAGACCACTACATCGTAAGAAACGCATGCGTATAGCCAACTGCTTAATCGGCCGCCATCCAGGCACAGTAGAACCTCACTAGGGCACTCTATGTCTTCTCGAACCATACGAAGGCACCTTTGGCTGAAGGGACATTTGGGATCGCGTCGCCCATTACGTGTGCTTAACGCCTCACCCATCGACGTCGCTCTGCTTGAAGTGGTGCCGCACACGATGAAATCCGTGGTACTCGCAGAGGGATGGAATCAGGTCGTTCAGCGACGAATCCAGGATCCACCCTCGCAGCGATGACAATCGTGTTCGTGTGTGGAGACCCCGCAGTGAACGCCTCAATCCTGCCTTTGCTTTTACAGCCTCCCACAACGGGTATAGGTGCCAAATTCATACCATTCCCTCGTATGGTATGGATGGTATTGTACCATATTTTACACCTGTGATGGCAAGTGCCATTGCCTACAGTATACGGTCTCCTAGTAATGATCCGTGGAACCATGACAGCCCAGCGGTATGTCCATGACATCCTGCAACCACATGCTGCCATCATGCAAGCATTGCCCTAGAGTCATTTTTCGAAAAGACAATGCTCGGTCTTCACACGGCAAGGGTGCGTCACAAGACTGACTCCGCACTGTTACTACCTCTAACTTGGCCAGCCTGATCTCCAGATTAGTCTCCAATCGAGCATATCAGATCATTTGGGATGGCAAGTTGGGCTTCCAATGAGTTTGAACGAACTAGAAAAGGTTACAGCAAATGGAACGAAATGTCTCAAGACATCACACAGAACTTAGAATATGCCTCAATGCCCGATCGTATCATCGTGCATCTGCTGCAGGGGTTCAACAGGGTATGAAATCCTCCGTTCTTTTTGCCTTTTCTCTCTGAAATAAATGATCCTTTTTTTCTTTTGATTTTCTAATCATTTATATCAAAGTAGTCATTACGTATGTAAAATTTTGTTTCATTTGACTACCCTTCTTGGTGTGCTAATTTTTTAACATGAGTATAATTCAAAATATATATATATATATATATATATATATATACATATACTTATATATATATATATATTTACATATACTTATATATATATATATATATATATCAAACGCTTATCATCGTTCAGTAGTAGTGCCCTATCTTCGAGATCTGTCAAACCACATCTTCCAGTAAGATCATGTAGAATCATGTGTTGCTCGCGGTGTTCTGGCCTTCCTCGATACCCTGTGTATACTATTGTTTCACTGGACTGCATAGTCTCTATATCTGTCGTACACGGAAAATATCTAGTAAGTGGTTGCTGAGAGAATATTCCGTCATCCTTCTCCAGCTAATACAGTTGATGAATTATGGCATAGACTTGAAGCAGCATGGAATGAATTGCCCGTTTCTGTCATCCATGTTTTACTAATGTTTACTTTATTTTACTAAATAAATATACATATTCTTATCTTAATTTTTCGATAGTATAAAAATCGTATCCATATATGGTTTATTTTTATATTTAAAAATCTCTTAGTTTAATTATTTTTCTTCAAAAAATTGATCTTATTTAATAAACTTTAGCACCAGATTGTGATTTAATTTTAGATCTATTTCCTATTGCGAGTTCCTTAGTTTTAGTTTTATTAACGGATATTTGAGTAAATAACTTTTATTATTTATTCATTAGAATTATTTTTTATTATTAGGATTCATTAGATTAAATAACTTTTATTAGGTTTTTATAATTATTATTTTTGTCATAAATATTTTTAAAATATAATTTTAAAACTGGTAGGATTAATAAATTAGAATAAATGCTATTTTAGCTTGTAAAGTCAATCAATCATTCAATTATTATTATGGATTTAAGGCTTTCTTGCTAAAATGCATTATCTCGCCATGTATGAAAAAGATTTGAGAACATTATGCATGCTTACTTATGGTGTAAAAGTTTTATAACTATTGTAAGTTAATATTACTTGATGTGTATAGATAATTGCGTATTACTTATGATGTATAAAGTTAATTTACTTTGGGTTAAAGGAGTTCGTTTCTTTTGTTCCTATTCCCTTTAGTCTTTTTTTGAATTATTGTATAAATTGAGATTTGGGTTTCATCTTTGGTCTTATACCTTCTTGTAATAACGTTATTCTTCGAATTTGTGAAGATTAAATCCGTAAAACTAGTATAAACATTTTTTTCTCTGTCCCGAATCTGAGAACGTATTAGAATTACCTTATCACAATTTTTGAATTTAATTTCTCAATTCTTTTCTTATGAGATATGATTTGTAGGTCTTAGTAATGTTTTAATGTATTGAACTTTCCTGTAAATTTTTTACATTATTTTTTTATTTTTTACATTTAATTATTTACATGTTTACTATATATTCTTCAAAATTCTGTAATATTAAATTTTCAATAATACTGTTGTTTTACATTGTAATAATCTGTGTACTTTAAATTGTAGGTTTTAGCTTTAATTTTCTTAAGTCTTATTTTTCTATATGTTTAACATATTTTCGTAATGATTACAAATGAACCATTTTTTTTTTATTTTCGATTCTTAGCTATAATTTTCAATTTATTATGAATTTATAAACATTTAAAAATTATGTCTATTTTAGATAATTTTTATATAATTACTTATATGTATAACAATAATGAAACCCTTTAATATTAATAACAAATTCTATTCTGCATACTCAGCAACGGTATTTGCTTACTAAAATGTAAAAAATGTGATTATAAATATATAGGTCAAATTTATAATAATATCAGAATGCATATTAAGCAACACATATGCTAATAAATTTAATAATATCAAAAACTGTAATAAAAATGAAATTTAGCATTTTAATCCTCACAAATTTGAAAAATTTGAGTTCCCTATTTTTCAGATTGTGCCTAGTATTAGAAGAATTATATGGCATGAAAACGATTTCATTCGAACTGTTAATACAATACACTCTGATATATAGCTATGGTTTTGAAAATTAGTTTAATTCAATTGATATAGAGGGTTTAATTTTAAAGTTCTTCTGATTATGTTTGGAAAAATAAAGAATAATAATTCCATTTCTTATGAAAATTTTTAATTTATAATTAAATTAGTTTTAAAAGAAGATTGCATAATGTTTAATGAAAAAAGTATTACTAAATTAAAGGCATAGCACAAAGTGGTCCTGCTAGTAACAGTCTGATTAACAAATATTATCACTTCTATGAACAAAACCTTATAGATAATAAAAAATATATTTTGCTGAGATGCATTGATAACATAATTTTTTTTCAAAATATGTATAACCCTTTCGCTACCGGAGGGAGAAAAAAAATTGCTTCTGCGGCTTCTTACCGCGGAGTGTTACGCTGTGCCCAGACGATTTTAGATATTAAGCCTAATTCGTGAAAAAAATTCCTTTAAAATCGGCTATTTATTAAAATGTTTTGTTATTTACATATATTATTTAAAATGCATAAAACTTAATATATAGAAAAAGGAAAAAAAGATTTAATCGAAAATTGTATGTTTTATACATAAAATTACATAAAAAACCATACTTTTAGGAAAATACAAAATATATTTACATATGTTAGATAAATATCATGGTGTAATGATGTACCATTATATGGGATATATAGTTATAAAAGATCAATCTTATTTTGTTGTATGGTATATTTATTAAAAAAATCAATGCATAGTACAACGTCACATATCTTACACTCATATTTTGAAGCTTCGCGCAAGATTTTGAGCAAAGGGCACATCTTATTCCCTTTTTTTTAGTTTTATGTCTATGTGCAGATTTGGATTATTTTCACTAACATGACTATCCGATTCATTCATTATTGCGAAAATCTCAGTATCAGATAAATACTTTCTTTTCGTCATGACTGTCGCTACAAATAAAAACCAACCCAATGAAACGAACAGCTGAGAACATCTGCCACCAAAAGTCCTAACCCCCCTAAAAGGCCATAAATGAAAAGAAGCAAGCAAGAAAGAAAAAAATCCGAAAACAAGTACACCCTTTAAATCATGTCACTACATTTAAAGAGCCGCTCCGCAGCACGTCCTTTTAACAATTTCTCCTCCCCAACTCCTGGTAGCCAGAAGTGAAATCCAAGCCCATATCACCAAGGTCAACACTCCGAATAATCTATCTATATAGATTTCGCGGTATTATAATGCCATATAGTAACATTAAAAAATCAAATAAAACGTTCACATCGAGTGTATCTCTATTGAAACGCTTGGCCGTAGAAGACACTCACGGAGCGTATCGCCAGTGATACGCTGGACACAGGAGTGCCAACACGAGCGTATCGCCTGTGATACGCTGGGAGCAAATGGGATAACACGTATTCTAATCCGTGTTGAATCGGCATATAATTTTCCTTAACAATTGTAGCGTGTGTGACAAAAAAAGAAATAAAAGCTTTACTTACTTCGGCATTATTCTTTTACTGCCTTGCATGTGAAGTATGTGTAAAATTAAACAATTTTGTTCTACGAAACAGTAACAATACGTTTAATTACATTACTGGTATAAGTTTGTGCTATTATCTTGTGCCTGGTTAAGAATGAATATAATTTATAATAATAAGAATAAGAATTAATAAGAATTTATCTTTTTGTAAGGAAATTTATATTTATTTTAGATTATTGCATTTAGTACCTCTTTATCTAAACCAGGTTGTTATAAGACAAATCGAAAAAATAACTGAGTAATATCGATCAACAATTCCAAGGAACATAAAAATGAGATATATTTTTCTGTATCATATCCGCTCGATATGCAATAATGTTATTTGAGTGCGTTAAAGTTGTATAACATAAAGCATCACAATAAATAATGTAAGTACTTTGATACAATTAGTACTCTTATAAGAAGGTAAATTAAAAACCAAAAAAAAAAAAAAAATCCGCCACAAGAACCTCACATATAGTGCTGTCGGCATAACTGTTACTTGTTAGAAATCCACCCGTTGTTGGAAAAGTAAACTTAATGAGTTTGGTATCCTTGATTTAAGGCATCAGTTCTACGGTTCTGCATAAGAAAATAAATAAATAAAAAATAAATAAAAGAAGAGAAAAGGCAGTTTGAGGTGTTTCCTATAGTGACAAACTAAACCATTTTTTTATATTATGTTTCCTTTTCTAACAATCCAAAGCAATCAGGCTCCATTATGCACTGGTGAATATTAGGATTACCTATTGGCTCACTTTAGATTTCCTTCTATTTACGGTATCGTTACGGTAAAAGTATTCCACCAATGGAAAAAGCGTTGATCGCGAAATTCTCAAAGGAGTATTTTCTCTGATGCTTTTTCCATCGGTGGTTTGGAAGACAAAAAATAGCAACAGTTTCAGGGAAAGGAATTTCTTCCTTCAAATGCGAAAGAGGATAACGAACGGAAAAATTAGATTGTTTTTGCCACATGCTTTCAGAAAAAGTTCTCAAGAGAGTAAACCTATTTTAGGACTGTCTTACTTTCCTATAAGTCCCATTTTCTTCTTCTCTTTGAAAAGTAGGAATCAATGAAATGGAATAAAATTACTATGTTTCTCAAGGGAACCAACAGTGTATTTCGTTTCACGCTAGTTTGAATGGTGAATACAATTCTAAAAATATGAGTTTAATTTTTGTTATTATTGAGTTTCACTTTATCGGCTTGGAAATAAAAGCATTTCAAATTTACATTTAATGAATTGAAATAACTTTTTATTTTTAAAGATCAAACTTATTCAATAAAGATATTTTATAAAGTATACGATTTTGTGTCAATTTTTTTTATATAATGGTATAAACTAAAATAAATCAGTCACAATATGCAGTATATTAGTTATACTTCAACGTAACGTTTTGGATTTGAAGTAATGGAAGAATTTATTACTCTCTTAAATTTTTTACTCAGGTAAATCTAAATACATAAATGGTATTCATGTAAAAATATCCCTTAAATTATTAACAAAAGTAATATTGAATCAATCATTAAATAATGCTATTAACCCCCTATATTTTTATATTCCTTCTGTCCTATAATAATAATAGAAAGTGATGCAGGAATTATTGGTGAATATAGCTGTAAAAGGATCTAGTCTCAATGTCCTAGTGAGATGTGGTGAGGAAGTTAAGAAAATGAGTTATTTTTCTCTTCCCTTGACCTTGGATTAATATTAATAAGTTTAACACTAATAGTCAATGAAATGTTGCAAAGTACTTTTAATTGAAAGAAATCCAAAATGATGCAATTCGAACCGTTATAATGTCGCATAAACACGAAATGAGTTACATATCTGGAACTTTTGAAAAAAAAAAACTTTAATGTAGAATAATTATGTATATTCCGCTAATTATATTAAACGAAAATTTAAGTTATGTGTAAAGGGAGTTCTCATAAAAATATGAATAACACGTATATTTTTACTCAGTAATAATAAAGATTTATTTTTAGAAAACAAAATTCTTGAACGATAATTTATTCATAAATTAAAATAATTTCTGTTAACAATACTTCTTTTTTTTTCATGTTCTCCTGATAAATAAAATCTACTATACATTAAGAAAAATATGTAACTTTATCTAAAACATACTGAAAAAAATGAAGTTTCATATAAAATATTTTCCTAATTTATTACAACAAGTAATTTTCTGCAAAAAAGACTTACGACAACGATACCATTAAATACGTAACATAACAATAGTCGATATAGTTAATGATATTTATTCATATGTTGAACCAAAGCATGAATGTCATCCGCAGTGTGATTTCTAAATAAACAATACTCGCATTCAGCTCTCAACAACCATAGGCTCAAACCACATCTATCATTTGCGGTTTAAATTCAGAGTAATTCATGTAAATATTAAATTAATTTTAGTCAACCATTCCAATCAAGTAATTCCAATAGTATGTGCGGGATAGTAAGTTTAAGTCATCGTAATCAGTGACTGTGTTGTTTGAAATATGCATGTAAACTACTTAAATCAGGGCGTTATTTACGAATCTTACATTACAATTCAAAAATACCATATAGTATTCCCGTATAATAAAATGCTACGGAAGGTTTTGTATAATAAAACTTTCATTTTATTTAATTCAATTATCTTATTACTACATCTTATGAAGTCCAAAATAAACATTTGTAAATGTTCAATTGTATTTATTAAATTATTTGTTTCAGAAACGATTAAATTTAATTTAAAAAATCTACAACTAATCTGACTTCTTTTCAATGAATGCAAAAGTATCCTCGAAAAGTTTGCAAATGTGATTGATAAATAACAAATTTTTTTAATCAAAATGCGTTTCAATGAAGAAGATATATCCAAAATGATATGGAATCCTCAATTTTAACAATGAAGTTGATTCAATTCTTATACATTATATTAATTATTTTTATGTGTGGTATTCAAAGGCTTGAAACTTTTTCCAGTACGTTCTGTTTTACATATCCTTTTCCTCGTTATTATTAAAAGGATAGTGGAGCATTAAAACAAATTTCTTAAATTTCGAGTTTAATGAGCTAAAGTTAGCTTGAATACTGATCCTTCCTTTCCTCAGTGTAAGCTTATTTTGTTAAAAGTATGCTTTTAGATTAGAATTTTAAAAGAAAATAAATTTTTTAAAAATGACATCTGAGCATCGGTTTTGAAGCTATGTACTCTATTTACATTTAAATGTATATATACGAGTACTTTAATAAACCAGATCTGTGTGAGATTTTATAATCAGAATAAAAGTTCATGAAAACAAAATATATTTCATCAGTTATTATGCATTCAAAGCAAAAAAAAAATATGATGCATTAACTTTATTAAGAAAACAATATACTTTTCTTTGACTAATCGTTTTTCATAATTCATGCAAATTTTAAGCAGATACGACATTATACAAAAGGGAAAAACGTTTTAAGTAACAGAGAAATAAGAAAACTTATAATGTGAGACAAGGAATTTTAAATGCTTACTCATAAAAGTTAAAGTACTTAAAAATAATTCTACATAATTACTTAATTTCTTATGAAAATTAATGGCGAAAAGTTTTATTCTTGTAAAGCTTTCTTTCTCTCTAATAACTTTAATAAAACTTTACGAAACAATTATGATCCCTATTATTCTTTAAAATATCAGCACTTCAATATCATTTGGGAGAAACATTTGAATTAGCATTTGAACATTTTTCTTAGGCAATTATGTAGAATTTGTTATACTTATTTTGATCTTTAATTATTGGTACTATGATATTTTTGGCCATGTCTAAAATATTTCATTTATCTGATTAATTTAAGTAGGTAGGCAATTTGAAGGATGGAAAAGGCTTATCTTAAATTGATGATGCAAGATGTTTTAATGTGTCTTGAAGAATGGTCCAATGAGATAGTTTGAATCCTCAGATTCAATTTCTTACTGATGCAGAGAATACAGTCCCTTTTGTGCATTAAGTTATTTCCTGTCATACATTGATTTTGTGTTCTCGCGACTACAAGCTTGGGTCAATGCTTACTTAAACTCTTTGGAATTGAAGCCAAGGAAGCCCGAGTAATACCCCTTTCTGGGGACCTACTTGAAGTTTGACAGGTTTTTGCTTGTCTTTTAAAAAGGCATGCATGCCAACACTTCGACACTTTTTCTACGAAACTTCTACTCTAAACATCTTCACTACTCCCTTTTTACTTTATCTCTTACTGAGTGATTGTCTTTTACCCTAAAATTATTTAGATGTTTCAGGAAACCACTTTTTTTTATGTTTTTTATGTTTCTCCACCTGGATTTCGAGAAGTTCTAAGGCTTCCAGGAACTTTGAAAGGGGTTCCTCAACAGATCTTTATTTGTTTAATCAAAGCTCTATAAATTTAATTTTTATAAAAGATCAAATGTTTAAAGAAAGTTTGATTATAAAAATAAATACAAATATTTTACAGATAAAGTAAAATTTTAAATTTAGTAAAAGTCTCATGCTTCAAATACATTAATAAAGACACATTGCGTCAAATACTAGTTTCCTTTCTTTGGATCAGTCGATATATTTCAAATTGATTAATGGATAATAACAACCAAAAATACATAATAGCAACTGGACTAAATTTTAGTCAAGTTGGTATTATGCATTTTTGGTTTGACATTAGAAAAGAATATTTTGAAGTTGCCAAAAGAGCTGGGAAACATCTGATGTCATTTATTTTAACCTACGTATGCGAAAAGTATTTCTATGTATGCTGCTACAAAAACAAAATTCAAAATTGGATGCCGAAGAGGACATTAAGTTACAGATTTTAACAATTATTCTAGACGTAAAAGTATTTAAGTAAGACGATAAAAAAACAATCATAGCCAAGTCATTAAAATGTTTTCTTCTTAATAATTTGTTATAATTTAAAATATTGCTGCTTTTGTGTATTATTCACAGAATACAATTAAGAAACTCTCTCCCCTCCCAAAATCATACCTATTAGCTACCTTACCATTCATTATATAATTCAAACGTTTCTATTGTGATAAAATAAAGACGCAATAATATTGAAAATTTGAGTGGGATAAAGCTTTGATATCCTATTTTATTTTTCTTTGATCAAGAAAATCCTTCAAGAAAATAGTAAGCTCAAAGGGTTCCGCGATGTTTAAAAGGTTGAATAGTTCTGCTCTAGATAATCATATTTACGACCAGCCCGGTCACTGCATTATATTGTCCAGGTATGCAGTAATGTTTAATGTTCAAATGTCGTTAGATATATAAATTGAAATATGAACTTATTTATTATTTACCACTATTTTGTCTCCCGTTTAAACTGGAATAAAGTTATTTATTTAAAAAAATGTCTATTTAATCGTAGATAAAGCAGAAAAGTATCTCCTCTTTTTACTAACCACTATATTTTAAGGAATTAGATGAATGAGCTGCAGATAGAAGTGAAAATTAAATTTACGTAAGAGAGAATATGATCATTATCAAGAAGACCTATTTCAAACTACCAATGGATACCCTACTCAAAATCTCTTTCTGGTTATTTCGGGCTCAGCTCATTTTATATCACTGTGTTGTAGCAGGGATGTTCAATATATGCCACTAGGTAACTATCCTCTTCACACTCAAGAATTTTATGTGAGGTGACCTGTTGTATGTATTTCTCTTAACCGACAACACAAATGAATTCATATATGTTGGTCAAGAAAGTACTTTGTGAAGGCTTTCTATTTACTTCAGTGGTCGAAATTAATTTGAAGTTGATAATCATTAATGCTTCATAGTCAAATGAAGAGACGTCAGATATTTCTATAGTCAACTTATTCAAGTTTTATACAACTAGCTACGCATTATTACTCTCTTTCAAACCAACTTTCTTCAATGCGCCTAAAATATAGTTTTAGAATAATTATCCGAGTTTATTCTTACCAACTCACTCAGGTTAGAGTGAAAAATAGTAATTGGGTCAAGGATTCGAGCCGAAAATTTAAGACATTACTGTGTGAATTTACTCCAAAAGGATCTTTACTCAAAATCGAATCACTGACGATATACATTAGTAACACTTCTATCTCTAACATCCATTTCATATCTTATTGATCATTCCAATTTCAGAATTCTTTTCTTCGCCTTATATATACGCATATTCTTAAATTTATTCTTAACACTTCGATACTTCATCTAATTTACTTACATTTCATATTATTGAGTAGTGGGTTCAGTTTAAATAATTCACAATAGAAAAGGGCCTCAAGGTTAGTGAGAAGGAAAATCGCCATACAGCTCAAAGTCCCAACGGTGACTGGGTCAAACAACAATGTGATTCTGTACTCTTCATAGACGAATCACAATTTACTTTGGACTGTAAATTACTTTGTATTAAAATATTTAATAAAATTTATATTTTCAGAATAAATAAATATTTCTTTTGTACCGAAACATTGATTGTTTTAAAATTTTAAATATTATTAAAAATAAGAGAAAATATTCTGGAAAGTGTCATCACTATTGTTAGATAAAAGGTCGATAATGATTTTTCCCCAAAATATAATTTGTGGCTAAGAAACTTTCTAAACAAGAAGAATCTTCTCCCAAAAGTGAAATTTGAATGAATTATTTCTAGTTGAGGATTTCTTATCTTACATTTTAGAATTCGGATGATTTGATACTATTTTCTTTCCATGTTCTCTTTATAGACTTGGCTTTGTGGAAACCAATTTAGCAATCCTTCATTGATCACAGGTGTTTCCTTAAATTTTGAAAATGAGAATCACATGTTTCATAGGCTATGATTACAAGTAGGCGATGTAACTTCATATAATCCTAATATATTTTTTGCTTCTCGACTTCAACTTATACTTCAACAAAGTTTTCAAATTCTTGCAATGCCCTGGGGACTTTTAGTGAAGAATTTGTTTCAAAGAAATGTGTGCCTTTTTTAAAGTACAAACAAGATTTTATCTTTGATCGTTTGATGCTAGATCCAAACTAATTGTATTAAGTAGAATATTCAATAGAATGAAGATTTGTATCATTCTGTGTGGGAGGAAAATTTAATTTTAAATCAAATATATTGCTGAAAAATGACTTAATTAATAATTTATTTCTTTTCGAATTCAGTATAATGCGGTTTTTCTTCTTTTGAGTTTTCTGTTCATATGTGATGAAAATTTTAAATACTCACTCATTTATACGGGGTGATAAACTGATTAATACTTCCATGAATGTATTTGCATTAACTAAATAGGTTACAAATACATAAAAGGTTAAATATAAATATAAAATTACATTACGAAACTTTTGTGGGATTGTAGAATAAAAATAGAGTTATTCTTATTTTTGGAAAAAAAAAGGGGGGGGAGTGTAATAATTATCTTGTATAATATTTCAGTAAAGATCAATTCTAAATATTTTACGTCAGTTTCTATACAACTTTATACTTATAATCACATTTTATATACCTTGAGCCGATGAAGAAAGATTGAAATAAAGTGTTATTTATAAATCAGTATGAAGAGCATCACATTGTATGTTTAGCAGTAGTTAAATTAGTATATCATAAATTTATACTGAATGATTTTGTTTTTGAAAATAAAATTAAATGGTGTTGATATAAAAGATTTGATTTTTTCGTACAATCGCTGATAAATAAAGAGGGGGAGAACTCTTAGTAATCACTTTCACATTAAGACAGAACTAATATCACTGTAACTTTAAGGTATACGAACACGTTGAAATGGTCAATTTTCGAAAAAAAATCACATTTTCAGTTTTTTGTTTTCTTGAATAAAGCATTTATTTAGCTTTATAAAACTGTTTTTATTTTGTTTCTACGTCACTTAAAAGCCAAGATATTAAAGAATTAGTAAAGCTCAAAAAACCGGATGTGGGTATTTAAATGACCGGAAGTCAGCATTTAAATGCCCTTTAAAGATGTCAAACAGAATTAAAATACCATATTTATTTTTAATATAAATTTAGAAAACATTTTATGCAATATTTAAAATAATTAAGCATTGTGCTAGTGTCTGACGACGTAGAATTTAAGGAAATCTGGCAATAATTGTTTTATTTACATACAGCTTGATTTGTTGACAACTGTGCTTGTGTAGTTGCATAACAAAACTTATTACTTTTTATTTGAAACAATACTGAATTTTCTTTCTGGTATTAGTATTTTTACAGCTATGGGAAATAACAGAAATAAAAGTTATTCTCGTAAAAGACAGTTCAAACGAAATAGGTACTCTAATAATGTTCCAGTTCCAGAGAATGAAAAAATTATTAAAGATGTAGATATTTCAACTGCCAGTGAAACAAAATTGATGAATTCTTTCAAACCTTCAGATGTTACTGAAAATGATGAAAAAAATGTTATTTTTAACTTAGGAATTTTCAGTCATGTAATTTCTTTATTATGTTGTCCTGTATGTTTTAAAAGAAGTATTAATGTAATGCAAGAATCTGTTTTTGGATTAGCCATGAACATGACTTTAAAATGTGAAAACTGTGACTATTCCTTCTCTTTTTGTTCATCTGATAAAATAAACAAATTGCATAATATTAATCTTGCATTTGTTTTTGGTATGAGAGTCATTGGCAAAGGATATTCTGCGGCTAAAAAACTTTGTTCCGCCATCAATATAAATGTTCCTTCAAAGACAGCATTTGGTTTCCTTGAGAAAAAACTTGAAGTTGCTGCTAGATACGTAGCGTGTAATACTATTAATGAAGCTGCTTTGGAAATTAGAGGTAATGAAAATGATTCTGAATTATCTCAATGTGGTGTGTCGGTTGATGGAACTTGGCAACGCAGAGGATATTCATCCTTGAATGGATGTGTCTCTGTTATTTCAATAGATACAGGGAAGGTATTAGACATTGAATTCATGTCTAAAGTATGTAGACTTTGCGATTCAAAAAATGAAGGATTAAACACCATTCATA
This sequence comes from Nephila pilipes, assembly GCA_019974015.1. Classification (NCBI taxonomy): domain Eukaryota; kingdom Metazoa; phylum Arthropoda; class Arachnida; order Araneae; family Nephilidae; genus Nephila; species Nephila pilipes. The sequence goes on along the minus strand of BMAW01082879.1, from coordinate 36,491 downwards.
ACTGTGCAAAGCATACAGGATCATCTGGTGCTATGGAACCTGTTGGCGTATATCGCCTTTTTGAACGTTCGGTTGAAATGAGGAAATTACAATATGTAAGCTTTTTTGGAGATGGTGACTCCAAAGCGTATGATGCTGTGAAAAATATTTATGGCCAGAATACCGTTACAAAATAGGAATGTATAGGACATATACAAAAACGTGTTGGAACAAGATTAAGAAAATTGAAATCAACACGAAAAGGGCTTGGAAGACGGGGAAAATTGACAGATGCCTTCATCGATAAGTTGCAAAATTATTATGGCATAGCTATTCGTGACAATGTGAATAATTTAGAAGGTATGCAACGTGCAGTAATTGCAGCATTTTTTCACTGTTGTTCAAATGCAAAACAACCAATGCACGGCCAATGCCCTGTTGGACCGGATAGCTGGTGCAAATATCAACGAGCTGTATCACTCAATAAACAAATCTATAAGGACAAGTTTAAAGGACTTCCACAAAATCTGGTTAACATTATAAAACCAATATATATGAAATTATGCGACAAAAGCCTATTGGAGAAATGCTTACCAGGAAAAACTCAAAATGCAAATGAGTGCTTCAATGGAATTTTGTGGAAATTCATTCCAAAAGACGTCTTTGTTGCATTACCAACACTGCGATTAGGAGGATATATGGCAGTAATTCAATTTAATAAGGGATTTCAAGGATTATTGGATGTATTGAAACATTTCAATGTGCCTATTGGTGCATTTACATTAAAAGGTTTTGCAGAACTAGATGAAGTTCGAGTCACAGAATCAAAACGACATTCTTTTTCAACGGTAAAAGTTGCCAGAAAAAAAAATAGGTTAGCTAAAAAGAAAAAAATGGCTAAAAATGAGCAAAGAGAAGTTGTCAGCTATAAAACTGGTGAATTTTAAGTAAGTGATTGTGTGTATATAGAAAATATATGATAAATTGTACTAAAAATGCATTTTTCTCAAAATCAGTTTTTTCGCATATTTTGAAAATTCCAAAAATGATAACTCAAAATATTACTGATAAATTTCTTTGAAACTTGGTATTATCTTTTCTCATAATGTTGTCTAGGGCTTGGTCTAAAATAATGTTCATAATAAGAATGTTTTTAAAATTATGTCCTATTATTCGTATAACAACGTTGTAAAATATGGTAAATTTCTTGTAATAGCTCTTCGACTGGCTCTGAAATTTTTATTTATTTAAATAGCCATAATATTTTAGGCCCAGCCCTAGGTACATGTATAAGGTTTATTTTGATACTAAATTTACATAAATTAGGTGAATACATTTTCATGTAGCATTTTTGAAAATTTTCTAAAATTTCTTCAAAATTCTCTATAAATTTGCTAATTTTGTGAAACTTAAGTAATTTATTGCAAATATTAGTTTAACATACCTTATTTACATTGAAACTGAAGTTAAAAAGGGTATAAATTTTTCTCTAAATAATGTTTTTAAAAAAAAGTACTCCGAACGTGTTCGTAGAGAACTAATTGATTTAATTTCTATGGGTTAAATAATTATCCAAACTATGACACAGTTAACTTCCAAGGAAGAAATTTATTTATTCATTTCACGCGTATAGAAAAGCAATGCAAGCGCTATTTGGGTATTAATGTAGTAATTCTGAGCATCTGTCAGGTGTCGAGGACGAAACCTGAGCCAACATCTCACTTTGCAAGCATCCGCACCAGGCCTTCATGAGTCTAGTGGAGAGGCTCGACGAAAACAACGCCTTCCACTATTCCGTTACTATGACCACTAGGCCACCACGTCCACTCAAAAGATTTTTAACTAAAGTGATTGAAATACTAGATTTACTTATGTTTAAAGAATGTTCAAAATAGTATTTTTTAAAACATCCTCTTAAAACTGTATGTAAATAAAATGTATACAACAATAAAATATTTAGAGTATTTTGATTTCTGTTTATAAATTATTTTTAACTAACTGCGAAAACAAGAGTAAAAGGGAACCAACGTTGGCAAGAAACCACATCTGGTATTTTGTCAAGCGGGCGGTGAACAGATGAAGCGAATGGAAGCGGTGAGAATTTAAATATTATATTTGAAATGAAAGCTCAACAGGAAGATAACGTTAAAAGAATATGATAGTACAAAAATTCTTTAATGAAAGTAAACCTAGACGAGGTGAGCTCACTTTAGAAACTGGGTATACTGTTTTTTGGAATAATAAAAGAAATAAAACAGAAGCGTGATTAAAGAAAAAAAATAAGTAATATGGTTTGTGGAATCCGTCTCGAGAATGAGCAGAACAATTGTTTTCTCATACGAAGAAGGAAAATGTTCTATAACGCAAGCTTCAATTCTCATTCGAGTCGATCGCCTTCGAATCTATCGCATGTTATATATAATTCTTCGAGTTGATTGCAATTCACCGTATTAAATATTCAAAATAGCAGAATTATGAAGGCCCATGGATAATTTTTAAGCGGGCGCAAGAGAGCATTAGACGATAGTCAAGCATCAACAAGTACACAGACAAGCAGGATTCCGAAAATAAAATCAAGAAAATATTCTCAAGAATACTTAAATTTGGGTTTACCAGTACAGAAGTAATGGAAGAAGAAAGGCCCCTGTGTATCATTTGCTCAAAAATGTTGGCCACAGACAGCATGAAACCTAATAAGACATTTGGAAACGCTTCATAATGAGTACATCAACAAACCCAGAGAATTCTTCGAATTAAAATTAAAATCATATGAAAGCAAAAATCATTTTCTAAAGAACTTTGTCTGTGAATAACAGAGCTTTAATTGCATCCTACAAAGTTTCATATAAAATAGCCAGATGTAAAACTCTTATTGTGGTTTATTTTGTCAGCAGCAATTGAAATTGTAGAAACTATGTTTGGAGATAATTTATCAAAACAATTGGAGTCCTTACCTCTTTCAAATGATACTTTTGCTTTTCGAATTGGTGATATAGCTGAAGAAGTACAGTGTCAGCTTTTCTCGAAGTTACGTGACAAATTGTTTTCAATACAGCTTGATAATAAAGATGCTCCTTTCATTGCCTACATTCGATTTTGTGATAATATGTCAGTAGTAGAATAACTACTTTTCTGCAAACCAATAGAACTGAAAGCAACAGCGCTCGCATTATTTGCTATTTTAAATGATTTTATGAACGAGGCAAACATAGAATGGAAAAATTGTGTCGGAATATGCACCGATGGTGCTCGTACAATGACCGGAAGATCCTAAAGTATACAAGCATTTGTAAAACAAAAATTGCTGGACACATTGCATGATCCACAGAGAAGCTTTGGCTTCCAAAGAAATGAGTCCTGGTCTGAATATTGTGTTAACTATGGTAGTAACCGTAGTAAATTATATCAAAATGAGATCCCTGAAATAAAGAATCTTTTCCGCACTTTGTAAAGACATGGATGCAATACATTAAGAGTTACTATTTTATTTAGAGGCAAGATGGTTATCACATGGGAAATTCTTACAACGTGTTTATGAATTATGCGAAAAAATCGCCATTTTCCTAGAAGAAGAAAACAGACCGGATGCCGAGAATTTTCACAATGGTTTATTTGGAATGAAATTGAGCTACTTGGTCGATATATTTAAAAGAATTAAATAACATGAATTTTCAACTCCAAAGAGCAAATACACATATGTTGGATACGAGTGATACAATTAATGCTTTTGTAGAAAATTGAAATTCTACAGCAGAAATATAAAGCAAAAAAACCTAACATTGTTTGCCAATGTGAATGATTGTTCTAAAATTTACAAAGCTGAAGAACATGTAAAAATTGTTTTTGTAACCATTGAAAACCATTTAGCCATGATGGCAAAAAATTTTGAAAAGTATTTTCTTGCTGACGACAACTGATAGCAAGTTACGAGTGGGTTAGGGATCCATTTCATAAGACTCCCGAAAATGAGGAAGAAAAATTCATAGAATTCACGACAAGTGGAGAAACCGAAAGTCAATTTAGTAATAAATCACTATTTGAATTTTGGTTAAGAGTAGAGGATTATTTTTCTGCTCTAAAAACAAGAGCATTTCGCATTCTATTACCATTTTCAACACCTTACCTTTGTGAAAGTGGATTTTCTGCTATGGCTTCTTTGAAGACAAAATATAGATATCGGTTAAATATAAAAACAGAACTGAAAGTAGCTATTTCTAAGATTAAGCCTTCCTTCGAAAAACTTTGTTCTGCAAGACATGCCCAAGGAAGTCACTAATAATTATTAAATTTGTTTTTTATTTGGTTTGTTTTGATTAAGTAAGTTTGGATTTAGAAGTTTTTTTTTTTTTTTTTTTACTTTAATAAGTTAATTATTAAATATGTCGAAATATATTTTGTTTTCTATGTGTATGTGGTATGTGTGCTTTCCTTCTAGTCAGTTAATCAATTTTTTTAAATAATATTTTCTCTTGGATATTCTCGCGCCCCACAGGTTGAGAATCCCTGTTCCACTATAATTACATATAAATACACAAAAAACACATTTTCAATCAAACTCTTTCTTAAATTTATGTCTGTTTAATATGTACCATTAATTACAGATTTATTTATTTCATACATTCAACATTTCATTAAGATATTCATTGTTCCAATGTAAATCTAATAAACTCGATAACACAAAGCTGAATGGAATGCTTAATAAAAGCAGCAAGAGAGTTAATGGTGACATACCTTGTAATTTTAAAGCTCGATCAAATGACGAAGTGGAGTATTCTATTCTCCAAAATTTCACACAAACCTTACGTGACGATTTTGATTAAATATACAACAGGCCTGCTATGCGACGGTTCTTTAATAACACCAGGACTCTAACCTACCACTCGTCGAAATCTATAACGACTCTGAGCTCGTTGCAATGACCACGCGGATACCGTAACAGCAGAATGACGCTGAAAACATTAAGAATAGTTTTTGGTTATAAACGTAACAAACCACTAAAATATACAATTTCCAAAAATAATTATTTCTTTACTGTTAACTTCTAACTGTAATTAAATATTTAAGGCATAGTCGCAAATTTACGAGACAAGCAGGAAGAAAGAAATATTTAGATACCGGAAATTTAGCATTTAGAAATTAAACTTTGAATAATAACTTAGTAAACATCATATTTGTATTTTAAATTCCCGTTTATGACAACAGCATCTCTAAGATTTCCGACTCTTCACTCAATGAAAGATAATACCCTTTTTGAGCCGTAAGTGCTTCGAAGCTTCTTGACAGAGATAAACTATTAAGATGATTGTCCTTTTCAGAACAATTTTGGAATATATTTGATTCGTTGTTCTGGTAATGGGTTCCAGGAAGAGAGCATTTAAGGTATTATCCAAAAGCATTTAAATTCACATTGACAAGTGAATTTTGGACACGTAGATGACAATCCCCTCTGCTTCAGATTCATAATGGCCGTTGTAAATGTTGAGTATAAATAGCCTGTAATTGGATCATTATGTGTAGACTAGGAAACAACCTTCTACATTAAAATAACATACGTAGATATTATAATATCTAACGGGTCAAACACAATGTATGATGTGTAACAGCCCTAGTAGTAATATAATTTGATTTTGTTTTAAATTCTTAAGCTGTAAATGTATGTAAGAATGCAGTTATTTAACTATGATGTTGAGATCAATTCCTTGTTATTCAGATTTATTCTTTACAAATTACATTATTTTTCTTATATAAAATTTACACATATATTATGAAGTGTTAAGTTACATAAAGGTGAGTGAATAAGTGAGAAAGAGACAGATACACAAAGAGAGAATATAACTTTTAGATCTAGAACAGTTTTGGTAAACGGTTTTTTCTGGATAATTAATAAGAAAAAGTTTCTGTATTTATTTCATAATTTTTCATATTTACAAAATTAAAATATTATGTAGACAGACAAAATCATCTTTATATTCTTTCAAATATATTAAATCTTATTTCCTGATTTCCTACTTTTACTTTTAATTCCTTGATGAAGAAAAAATTAAGAATAATTTTACCATTACAAAAATATTTAAGCAATGAAGGGTGTCTTCTGATAACTGAGTTATCATTCTTTTTCTTAGATTAAAAATCGTGATTGGTATCAGACATTTTTATTTTTAATCTGATTTATCATAATTTGTTAGAAATTTTAGATTTTAATATTTAAGAATTAAACCATTTTACTACACAAAGAGATCATTAGTAACATTCATGGAAAATAGCTTAGAAGTAAATATTTTTAAAGGTTTTAAGAATGGCATAGTATGACTATGATTTTGAAATCCATTATGCTGTTAATGCGGTTTTTTAGTGCCCACAATCTCGTAGTATATTTGACATGCTTACTATAGTTACAAACCAATTTGTCTCAATGGGTCTTTTACTAGATATTTCTATCATGATGCATAAAGAATTTAAAAATAAAGACTTATTCATTTCATTGAATTAATAAAGAAATGTATTGTAACAATAAATTTTTTAACTTATGATATCATACAAATATATTTGTGGAAATATTTAAGATATATAAAAAATACAATACGGCTTTGCGGATAGCATTTTCAATTCTGAGTGTAACAGGAAATTATGTTATTTTAAATAAATAATATTCTATTTTCTCAATTAACTTGCATTTCATCCGGAAGCCTTTTGGATAAAATTTAGAGTGCAAGTTTCAAGATGTTTTCAAAACTTTCCAATCTTTTTATGATCAATAAGCCATTTTAAAGTTTTTGAATCATGAGAAGGTGACTATTAAAAGCTTCCTTTCAACATTTTATATCACGTATATTTTTAAAGTGATTAGTTCATTTTGAGGTTTAAAGAAGTTTGTACATTTGAATTAAACAATGAAGCATTTACCATGAATTTGTACTTTAGATGCAATTTCTAGTTTTCCTCATCACTGATACACCTTTTCCTTTGGTCGTATTTCAAAAATTTAAAATTTAATTTTAGAAAGTTCTGCGTTCTTGAACAACATTATTAACATTCTCATTTTAGAAAAAATAATTATAACCACATATAAGTATTGTGTATGATTATAGCGCTCATTTTTCTATTTATTAATTCTAATGCAAATGTTCCTTCTAATTAAGAAGTCATTAAATAGCAGACTCCAATTTAAGATATATAAGAACAAGGTAATACATAAGAACAAGGTCCTAGATGAATCAATTCAAATCACAAAGATGCAAAAGCCAAAATACAAATCTTGTATCAGGGGATCAGGGACCATAGCAGATCAGGAGGACAGAGTGATTGTCAGACTTGCTGTCACAGCCCCTGATTCATCGTTATCAACCAACAGACGTGTGACTCGTACACGAGTGTGCACCATGATCATTCACAGACGTTTAACAGAGCAAAATCTATGCTCGTATCGACCGCTACGTCTCTTTCTACTAACCCCTGTAGTTAGAGTGTCGACCCAGATTACAGTTGTTCTTGGCTCGATCAAGTTGGGATGATGCTGTCTGGGGACGTATGGTGTTTTGCGACGAATTCCGCTTCCAAATGTGTCTTGACGATCATGGGAGACGTGTCTGGAGATGCCCAGGGCAGCGAGCCGATCTTGCCTTCATTACTGCACGCCACACTGGCCCTCAACCAGGAGTTACGGTCTGGGATGGCATTTCCCTTGATAGCCGGAACTCTTTGGTCGTCATTAGAGTCACACTTACAGCACACCGGTACAACAACAACATTCTGAGACCTGTTTTGCCACCATTCGTTTTGCAGTACCCTGGCCTTATTTTTCAGCAATATAATGTCAGACTATCTACGACATGTGTTGCTATGAATTGTCTTACAGCTTGTCAAACATTTTCTTGGCCAGCCAGATCTCTCTCCAATCGAGCATGTCTGATATATGATGGGAAGGCGACTGCCTCTACCAGAGAATGTCGATAACCTAGCCCGACAATTGGAGCAAATTTGGCAAACAATACCGCAGCTGACCATCAGGAAGCTTTATCACTCTAGCTTTATTGCTCTCACCTTGCGTCTAGGCTATAGGTGGGTCAACATATTTTTGAGCTCGTTACTTTGCAACTATGTAACTCTGAAATAAATCCTTTAATTTTTCTAAAATTTTAATCATTTTCTATTCTGCACATAACTTTCCAACCCTCCAATTTTTGTCTCCATTGGACTACTCCTTCTTGGTGCTTCGTTTTTTTTCTTTTTTTGTATTTTATTTTAATATTTTGAGAAAATAACTTATACGTAAGCAAAAATAACTTCAAGTAATATTATGGGTTAAAATAAATATTATCGTCAAATTAAAAAGATAAGCAATTCTCTAAAATATGAGCTTTAGTTTCTTAATGTAGTAAATAATAATGTGAATTAAAATTTATATAAACAAGAAATCTTGATCATAAATGCTTTGAAATTATAATTAATTTTAAGTGTAGCAGTTTTTATTTTTTTTTAAAATAAAATATGTCATCTTGATTTTCTCAGCAGTGTTATGCATAACAAACATGAAAAAACTTTTCGAAACTTCGAAAGATTAATTATATACCTCTTGATATTCAATAAAGAAAGGCATCGAGATGCAAAAGCAAGTTAAATGGAACACAAGTATCAATTTAGTCAATTCAATCACCAATTTCAAAACTTTTACTCTGCATATTGATGTTTTGAAAAAAAATCAATAGTTGGATATTTATTTCAAATAAGAGCAAAACTGCTTCAAATACAGTCAGAATCATAATTAATGTTGAAATGTGAAGAAAATCATATAGACTTTAATTATGATTGTAAAGTTAACCTTGATTTCTTGGGAACTGAGTAAGGCTTAGAACTGGTAGGAAGTTTTATCTACTGATACGACACTATGATGAAATCTCTTTTCAAATTGAATTTTCTCAAAAATGCATCAATTCCTGACCATTCTGACACCTTTCTACTGTTAGGGAAACACACTTGCCACTTTTATATAAATTGTAGCGTACCGGATTCGAAAAACAATTACATATTTTACTTCTACGAATTACGAGTCTAATTCTGCCCCTTGCTTCGACCCTTTGGAACTCTATCAGTCTCGCATCATGAGAATAGAAACACCAGTGAAACTAAAAGTTAAGAGCTCTTTCTCTCTGTTATGAAAAATAGGGGTGCGCTTAGTTACAATTGTTTTTCTTAAATGCGTATATAAAAGGTAAATAGATGAAGCCTATGTTAGTCACTGTCTCCACTTTCAGTTTGTCGTACCTCACATTTCTTTTCCTTCTCTAAAAGGTACGTGAGTTTTAAAAATGCTTATTTATCTTATTACCATAAATAAACCTATGGTTCCAGACTTAATAAAGTAATGTTTGATCAGATTTAATGACTCTTTATTTGTTCTAGTAATGTAATTTCAATTTTTGATTTTATATCATTCTCAGTTGCTTTACTCTTCAATAAAAAAATTAAATTATTGGGTTCTTCTTAAATTCGTCATTGAATTCTTAACCTTAAGCCAAGCACGAGGTAACGTTTAATTAATTAAGCAGTCTGAAAGTTTATAAAAATCATTGGATAAGAGTTTTTGTAAACTTATATATGTGTGTGTTGCTAAAATGTATGATCTGCCAATTTTGCATTCGAAAGGTGGCATAAAAGTGTCGTGTTATTGAGAAAAAAACTCATTTAATTTAGAATTTATTTTCATTTAATTTGTGACCCACTGACAGAATTTTCATCATTAAACTCAGGAAAGTTATGAGAAAAAGCTTTTATGGACATAAAAAAGAAAATTAAAGTATATTTTGCGATTAAAAATTTCATTATGAACAAGAATTCGTACTGGAATAATTTTAGAAGTAGAATAATTGAGTTTTAGGCAAAAGTAATAAAAGAGAACATGTAGAATGTTATAGTTCAAGGTTAAATATTCAAACAAAACAACAATACCTATCAGAAATACTAAACAGTTATGAAAGATTGAACATCTTCAAAATAAAATCCCAATAGATAAAAATAAAAATTTTAAAAATATTAATATCGTATAGTAATTTGATTCCTTAAAATACTGTTTTTCCTTAAGAACAATGCGTAAATAAATATCTCTTAAAAAGTTAAGGAAAATGTTATTTTGCCTAAATGCATGATACACAGATAAACTCTCTAGAAAATTCAGAATTAATTTCAAATTAATTATCATTAATTGTGTGAAATTAATTAAAAATAAACTAAAAAAACGAATTTAAAAAAAAATGAAAAATATAAAAATGCATATATAATGATATAAAAATGAATAAGCCTGAACTGCAAATAAAGTTTTTGTTTTTAACCCATTTGAATGTTGATTGGTTGGAGGGTTGATGATTTTTGTGGAATATGGAGGCACAAAAGCTATTATCTTCTATTTATCATAAATAAACTCTAAGTTTTTCCTATACAAGTAGATGAGTTTCTTTACAGCTAATAAGATACGAAAATATCAAAACATGGGTGCTCTAATATTTTTATTTCATGAACAATTTATTTGAAAATCTGTAAGAAAATAATTATTTTTTGAAACTTGGGAAAAAGAGGAATTTAGAATGGAGAGTGATTTAACGTGCAATCCTCATTTCATTTTCTTCGTTTGTTAAACCTATCAGAGTGTCTTTTTTCCCTAGTTTGTTCTTGCTTCCCGAATTTGAAGTATTTAGTTGTCCTGACATTTTGTTTAGAACATTTATGAGTGTTGTGAGGAGATAACTGTACAACAAAGGTTATTTATTGTTAGGTTTGGGGACAAAATTCTGTTTCCTTAGTCTTCTTTTCTAAATGTTTCTGTTTACATCATAAGTTGTCATTTGTGCGGAGGGATTTTCATTACTCACAGCGTTAACGTAGGAGTAATTTTCTCTTATTTTATTGCTGTTCCATTTACTGTCATTTGGTTTTTTATTCATATTTCTAACTGATTTTGGAAATTTTGGTAACTTGGACATCCTTGTTGAGATGCCGCCTGTATATGTTTTTGATAGTTTTATTTTGAATTGCTAATGTGAGCAAGTTAATTTCTAGAGTTTTACTGTATTCTTTTGCATGGTTATAAATTAATTATTATTGATTTCTGATTTATTTTCTCATCGTACTTTTCGTACAAACTGATGGTGGAACAACATGAGTAGAACAACCAGGTACTTTACAAAGGGAGTGAGAGCCGCAACTACTTACCTTTTTTTGTAAAAAATTTTGATTATAGAGAGAAGTATTCTGGTTACTTTAATATAATTTTCTGTTTACTTTAATATAATTTTCTGTTTACTTTAATATCATTTTCTTCACCGGCTTTCATTGCTGATTTCTGTCCCTAGTTCGGTTCTTGATAAATATTTGAAAAACGTTTCTACATTTTTCAGCAGTTTTCAAACATTTTTCGTCATCTGTAGGTGAAGTGAGGTATGAATTATATTCACTGCCCATGTTCTTTTCTAAATCCTAGATTTATTCCGTCTTTGGCATTTGGAATGCTCAGGAAAAAAATGTTATTATTCCCACCAAGAGAACTAAAATTGCTGAGAAGACAAAGTTCTTTAACAAATATTATTAATGATGTAATATTCCTAGAAATATATTTTCAAAAATAAATCTTTCATCCGAATATCATCCTAAAATCTGATTTCTCAATCCGCTCTCCTTCTCAATTTCAATGTTTTAACGTAAACATCGAACAATCATATGTATAAAATACAGAATTTATGTATATAATACAAAAAAGTCTGGAATAAGAGTAAATGGTATTTTGATAAAACAGATATCATAAATTGTGATCCAAAATTAACTCTTATGTTCATGTCATCTTTTCGAAATACGCTGCTGTAGCGATTTCTTTGGAGATTACTCTTTAAAATTACGTAATATGCTAAAACCTTTAAAACGTTTGATGGTCAATAACTTTATTGTATTTAAACTTAATATTTATATTCCCTTCATTTGAAAAAAAGGTATTAAATAGCGTATCTTTTGTGCACTTATTTCAGCCGAGAGATTAAAAACATTAGCATTTTATTGAGATTAACTCTATATTTTTTGCTCCATTCCTATAATTCTATTACTTGTGTTGAAATTAAAGCAATGAAGTGCCAGTTGATATGCCATTTCCGTTAAAGTGGTTCAAAAGATTGTCGTCATATGTTAATAGTCATCGTGAAATTCTAAAGAACATTAATGCTGAGACCATACCCAAACACTCCACTTTTAACACATCAGAATAAAATTTGATGTATTTCATAAGCCTTTATAAACATTTATTACCTAAATTTGTAAATACAAGCTTTTAAGAATAAATATACAGTTGTTAAGAAGTTTATTAATGGAAGAAAAAAATGTGCAGATGCGTTTCTTTCAGTGAAAAACGAGATTTTGTGTCGCATTTTCTCCTCTAAGATTCAAACTAATCTAGATCCGTTTTGCGCTGGTGAATACGAGGATTACGAGTAGTCTTCACTGAAAAAAGCTTTCACATTTAGGAATCGCTTTGTTTAAAAGACTTCCCTCAATTGAGAAAGAGTTGATCTTGGAATTCTCTAAGGACTGTTTGCTTTGATACATTCCCCTTCAGTGGTTTCTAAGAAAAGTCTTAACGATTTGTTACTCTTTCTGATTGTGAAAGAAGATTGCAAACGGAAAAATTAGATTGGTTTTTTTCCTCATGCAATTCGAAATAAATGCTCAAGAGAACAAAGAATACTTGAATGATGAAGCATAGATGGCAAAAAATAAGTGTTAAATTGTAATATCCTTCAAGATATCTAGTAATTTGTTTCCTTTCCGATCATTTATATGGGTGAGATATCTTTTTCTGACTTCAGAATTTTGTTTTGCATGTTGTGGTATTTCTGTTTTCAAGTAATATAAATAATGTGTTGCACTGAAGTATAATTTAATTTATCTTACTGTAGCGAAACTTAAAGAATTTTATGGAACAAAAGTGTAGTTAGTTTCATACTTAATATTTTATTCAGCATAAATACTGTTCAAAATATGATGACCAAAGTTATGATCTTTAAAATAGTAATGAAATTTAAATACCTATTTCTTCCTATATATTTGTTCATATTTCACAAGATCTATACATTTAAGGTTAAATAAAGAATACTATCAGATAGTGTATGTGTTTATATGACTCAATTGTTTTTTTCAAAAAATAGTTTTCCTTCTAACACGGTTTGAGAGATTTAGATATTTGCGTTTCTTAAATATCTTCTTACGATATATTGAGTTTCTTCTTCTTTTCTTTTGTGTTTTTAAGAGCACTTAAAAACACAAAATATATACCATTGGATATTTTCATTTGAAAGTGTATGTCGCATGAGATTTGCTTGCAGAATGTTAAAATTTAACAGAATTTAAAATATATTTTGTTCTTGGATTTTTAATTATATTCTAAACTTTGCATTTCCTTTCTGTTTGTGTTTGGAAGTTTTATGTTTTTAAGTTCCGAACTGTTCAGTCTATTCCGATTTTGAAAATCATTTTTATCAATTAATTTATTTGGTGGGAATAACATTGTTTTTCAAAAGCATTTTCTTTCGCTAGAACAAAAATATAGCTTTTGTATCGGCCAAAAAAAGGAAGTATCATATATCGCAAAAGCCTTACATTTAAATAAGTCAACTTTATAAAAAATGAGCTCGTAATTAGAGCTTTTCTTGCTGCTGGCTGCATTTTTTTTTGCAAAGATGACTTTTTGTTCTAGAACACCATTAATTAAGAAGGAAAAAAAGGTCTTTAATATTTGGATTGATAAACATGAAAAAAAAAAAAAAAAACAGATTACACTAAAACTCCAACATTTATTAAACATGAAGTGTAAAAATTCTACAACTAAAAGGAAAATGAAGATTTGGTTACTAATCTTGAGTTTGCTGCTACCAAAAAGTGGTTTGACCATTTTAGAAAATGCATTGCATTACGAAACCAAAAGATGCAGCTAAGAAACATCGCCTGTTTTTTAAAAAAAAAACAGCAAAAATTTAACAAAAAAACATTGCGAGAATTTTAGCGCGTGAGTTAAATGCACAAATAAAAGACCTAGACTTAATAAAAAAAGATACTTTCAGTGATAGAAGAGTACAATTAAGAGTAAACTCTACAAGTGTTCAGCACTATAGAAAAAACTTCTATAATATAGTGTCAATTGAAAGCTAGTATCTTAAAATAATAATGTTTCACGAAAAGTAGAACATAGAACTCAAGATAATGCTAAAGGAAATTTACCGAAACGTAAATGCTCTCAATTTATGAATCTTAATAGTAATCATAAAGATAAAATTATTTAATATATATTAATATGTAATATATTTGATGAAAATTGGTTTAAAAATATACTTTTCCAGATTATAAAAATATAATAATGTTTATTGCTAATTTTTGGGACCTACTCACAACCGCTTTTTGCATTGGTTTTTTGATTCGTCTGTCATGGAATATTTTAAGAACATAACAAATACATTGTCCAGGAATTAGCTGTTATATGTTATAATGAAGGAAAGTATTTATTGTACACTCATTACCATAACAATTTGCACACTAAGAAAGAGTTGTCATACTAAAACGAAATCTTACATCCAGTACGATGTTGAAGTAAGTAAGTGTATACAAAATCAAAACAAAATGATCCTTAACTGTAGGAAAAATTACAAATCAATGGAGGTTTTAGTGCCCTGTTGGCCGCCTGTAGCATTAATTCATGAAGTGATACAGTGAAGCAGGGAGGCACACAAAACTCGTATGATGTTTTGTGATATCTCTTTCACAAATCGTTGCAAACGCGCCTTTAATTCGCCCAAACTCGTAGCTGTCAAATTTGTCGTCCAAAATGATCCCAGATATGCTCTGTAGAGGAAAGATCTGGGGATTGAGAAGGCCAGGAATGAGTGGAAATATAGCGGGGGGAAACCTTTGAAACCCTTTCTGTGTGAGGGCAAACATTGTCCTATGGAAAAATGGCTCTTGGGAGCCCTGCCATGAGTGACAAAACATATGAATGAAAAATGTTACGAACGTACCTCTGGGATGTCGTCGTATCGTGGGTCAATATTAAGGAGAACAGAGTGTCGTATGCGATGACACCCCATACTATCATACCGATTGAGGAGCGGTGTTCCGCTGTACAGCAAAGGCAGGATTGAGACCTTGGGACCTCTACACATGTACACGATTGTCATCATTGCCCAAATTGGATCAAGATTCGTCATGAAAGACGACCTGATTCCAATCGGTTGTAGTCCAATCCCTTTCAGCGCGACACACCTCCAAACGGAGGCTAAGGTGAGATGGTGTTAACGGAACTACACGTAATGGGCCGCTATACCAAATGTTCTTCAGCCAGGAGCTTGCGATGGTACAGACTGACGCAGAGGCTCTTAGTTAAGGTGCTTCTTGCATACGTATAGTGGACAATGAGACATTTGGCGCTATGCGTGAATGTTGTAGGATGTGACTTCTCAACTATTGGTCTGTCTAGGGCATTCTGAGACTGGTCGCCGTGTAACAGACTTCTCTCTTGTCAGCTGGTCCCAATAACCCCTCATAGTTAAATCAGAATGCTCTGAGTGGCAAGCTACTTGCCGAACTGACCACGAGGTTTCCGTCTTCCCTATGATTCTTCCCCTCTCGAACTCTGACAGCTGCTCTTATTATCTCTGATGGTGGAGTAATGACACATCTAGTTAAAACGTGACCTTCTGCAACAGATGAAATATACGCAAACAGGTACTGTTTACCAGTTTTATAAAACAAGGAGGACGAAGCTCAACAACTTCTGGTGCCAATGCGCACAGAATGCGCAATAACGCTGCATTTTTAATAATTTACATATCTGCCTAACAGGTATTTTCAACAAACGTAACAAAACCACTCATACTTCTTGGTGCGCAAATTATTATGGCAAAGAATGTGCTTGTTAATAATTGAAGGCAATTTTCGGGATAAAGCCTGTAACATTTCTTAATTTTAAATGTAAGTTTTAAATATTTCCTTCTGATTCATTCAACTATTTAAATTACTTTCTAAAATACTTCACCAGTTTAAATGTACAGTTACTCCCTTCCTAACCCATTGACGATTAGAAGAATCAGCAGTTTTCGCTCTCATACGACGCGCAGCTCTACGACCAAACGGTCGCTGAAAGTGGCACTCTTTTTCTCCCTTATGGCCATCAAAAATGTCACTCTCTTCTTACAGTGATACGGATAGCTCGCTCACTTTTAAAAGCTGGTTTTTAAGAAAAATTTGGTTGTATATTAATGCAATATTTACACCAATTATAACTTGCACACATTTTTAAACACTTTAGTGAATGATAAATATTAAAAATCTTCGTTTCTAAAATATTAAATTTTTTAGCAATTATTTGCGATAAATTAATGTAATATTTACACCAATAGTAACTTGTACTTTTAAACAATTAAGTAAATATTAAATACTATAAATATTAGTTTGTAAGATATTAAATTAAAATATCTTAATAATTACAAGCAATTTTAAGCTTTATAAAACATATAATTGTTATATTTATCTAAAATTCGTTCCGCCGTTTTTCAGTTACAAACTCACAACAAATTACACAAGAAAAATAACTAGATTAACAACTGGTTTGGCAACAGTTTCCTTTATTTTGTTAAAAAAAATTCGGTATCCGAACTGCTATATATTGTTTGAAACACGCAAAATGAAGGATAATATACGCGGACGAACTCAGCTCGTCCAGGTCCATTGGGGGAAAGTTTTGCTTCCCGAGAAGGGATCGACTGTAACCAGTTGGGTCGAAAAACTTCGGATGAGCTGAACTCGTCAGTGGCCATAACGGCTCCCTATTCGGTTGACGATCTGGACTCGTTCCTAACCATTGAAGGGTTAATGAAGTATAATAAAATTGCTTGGATTAAAAATATTGTGAAAGCATTTGTATGTTCAAAACTGTAACAGGCACTAAATACCATACAAATATAAAGTCTCATATCATACAAATCTATGGTAATTTTTCATGGACTTCTGAAATGTGTAAATTATTTATATATTTTATACAAAAAGAATTGCATTACATTAAAAGATGAGCCGAGTTCTGAAAATCAGGAAACGTTTCGTTTCCTTATGATTTGTTTTGAAATAGTGATGTTATTGTGATAAATTCATTAATAATCTATTTTAATTATAGCTTACCTAAGAAGAGAATTAAATTGCTGAAGCAGAAACAGATATTATAAGTTTAAAAAAAATTATATTTTATTTTTATCCAACTTATTCTCAAATTTTAACAGTGATAACATTAACCGTTAAAAATTATCTCTTGAATATATTTTATCTCTTATCTCTTAACAATTTTAATAGTTTATTTATTATAAGCTGTTTTCTGTTAAATAACTAGTTAATAACAAAAGTTTATTTAACTTGTTGGCTAAAATAACCATAATTTACGTTATAAACTGATGAGAATTTTATAATTAAAATTATATCAAGAACTTGAGTTTGTTGTAAATATTATACATTTCACTAAATCTTTCTTTAAAGTATATAAGGAATGGTGTAATGGCGTATATCTCCCCATTCTTAAATTCGTACTAACTATTTAAGTTGCAAACGGAGTTTCTATTGACCGTTGTAACACTAATTTTAACATAATGTGCGGTCCGTAATCCAAGATAATTTCATTCATTTTCCATATTAAATCATAGCGCAAAGCATATAAACATAAATGTTGTGCAAATTATAAAAGAAAATGCTTATTCTTGCAATTTTAATCCATATTAATGAAACAAATCTTGAAGGGATACAACAAGTTTAAGTTCATAGTATTAAAAAACTTAACATTCATTGTAAATGTTATTTTATGCATAAAATCTAAATTTATTTGAATAAAAATCATTATGCAACGGGTTATTTTCATACTATAACTTATCATTTACAAATTAAAATAGTTAAAAAAATTATTTGGTGCTTGAATATGTTGCTTTCCTAATTTTTTCGTATTTTATTGTACGAGTATGTATATATTTTGTGAAATTTAAGAAAATATTATCCTTAAACTGATAGAAATCTATTCCATGATTTAATTAAAGTAATTATTGAAAGATAAACTAGTTATTAAACCTTTTGATGTCAATCCTTCAAAAATATATTTATTACTGTAATATTTAAATCAAATTGATTTATGCACATTATATTAATTATAACAATTTTAGAATTAAATTAATTAAAAGAAAATGTTGTCACTAAATTTTCAATCAAATTAGTTTACTTTTATATAAATGGCAAAAATTGTCGTTATCAAAGAAATATTCGCTTTATATATTGAAACATAATTTGTTCACTACCATAAAATAATAGCTGTGTAATAAATCAATACAATCAACCTTTCTAGAAAAAATACAATTAATAATAAGCAAAAAGAAGAGATAAACTATAATTATTATTTTACCGCTAGTAAAAAATCTTTTTAAATTTTAAAATTTTTTGGAATGTATATCTTTTATCGGGAAATACATTGGATGTTATATTTTACAATATAATATTTAATTTTCCGAATGTTATAGAAATATTTTAGCAATAATTGTTTATGGTGTTAGAGAATATTCTGATTATTATTTTTAAGTAAAAATTTAGAACTCAATAAGTTCGAAAAACGTTTTTTTTTTTTTTTTTTCTATTTGAAAGTTAAAAGAAATATCTGCAGTTATTGCTTATCTCTGTACGTTTCTAAATTCGAAAGATGCAGCAACATTTTGATGATCGACCAATGTTTTCTCAAAATTTCCTTTTCTTTGGCTTTTTCTCTACAATCTTATTTCATTCTCCTTCATTTCACACATCTGGTTCTCGGATTTCGAAAGGGAAAATTGTATTTCGTTACATTAGCGAGTAAGGTACAGGAACTTTACGAATTCCAATTCTTTATTTTTCCTGTTTCTGAGCTTATATTTTTCATCAATCAGTAGAACTTTTCAAACTTTTGTAATACTCAAAAGTTTTAACTGAAAGATATGTTCGAATCTTTCCTGGAATACATATGGAAGCTAGAATTTGTTTATTTGCTGCAAGACCTCTTTTAATTTTGAATTCAGTACTTGATTTTCAGTAGAATTAAAATATCTAAAGAAGAGACTGCTAACAAAAGAGTACATTTTATACAATGACTGAATTACTCACACACAATAGTATCAACATTTTACGTATTATAATTACGTTCTACGTATTTAATCTATCCTTGATATATTTGTTATCTTTCTGCGGAAAATGAATTTACAAATTAATACGGACAACTAAAAATTTCTTAAATTTCAAAAACTTATATATATTTCCATTTCTATATGTTAATAAATGATATTTGTAATAAAGAAAATGACCAAAAAATATTAAATTAAATTAGAGAGCGACGTTTTTTAATCATCAAAAGTAATGCAATTTTTATAAGCTAATCTTTAAGATACGTGATTTTTTTTCCCTAAGCTAATTTCAAGTTTTTTGTTCAAGTTATTAATTATTTTTCTTTTATTTTCATCAAAAGAAGCAGAAGGAATGTTACTTTAATGAGTATGATACGTATAAAGTACAGTGATAAATGTATTTCATGATATGTTTTTGTTTGAAAGGGAATTACACATTAAAATGTATTTAATATAATAATTTATTATCAATTATAAAAGGAATAAATTTTTGTTTATTTTGTTTACTGACCATTTTAGAAGTAAGTTACTTCTTACTTATTACCTTACCACACACATATATAGAGATATAGGCAAGGCGAAAGTGACATTTTTAAAATTACAAATTTAAAAAAGTGTAACGAGATTTTGGATAATAGTGGATTAACTAAGCATAAATGAATTTTAAACCTAATCGTGAACAAGTAAACTCCAAATATGATATTAATCATATTCATTGTACTATGTATGAAAATATTATATTTTCTTCGACATAAGGTTCCAGAAATTGTATTCATTACATTCGTAAATTTGATTTTACACTAGATAATTAGTTAAGCATGTAATTTTAGTTTTATTAAGTATTGAAAATTAAACACATAATCTTTAGCATGATATTATTAGGGATAGGAAAACCATTTGTTTATATTTCAATTATATGATATTTTCAACAAATTGCTTGTTGTAAAGAGCTAACTTTCGAAGTTCTAATCCTCTTTTTTTTTCATCTACGCCTGCAGGAAATTTGTTTTTCCTTCTCCCCACACTCTGCAAAAACCAAACAAAACGTGGTAAACAATTTCATTTCCTCCCTTAAATGAAAGACAAAGTTTTCTGAGATCTCATTTTAGTCTGAATTGAATAGCAAAACAAATATGAGTCACATAGGAATTCCTCACTTCTAGAAAACTATGATGAAATTGGTAAGATCTACAAAGTAATCACTCCATCTATTACTGTCTTAAGTTTTAAGGCATTTCTTTCCAGGAATTGAAAACGTAATTTCTTCCTTTTCCGTTGTTATTAAAAAGGAAGCTAAGTAAATGTTTGCCATCCACTAGACAAAGAAAAATCCTATTTTTAGGAATCATATCTGTACTTAAGCTCTAGAGTATTAGAGAAAGGCTATGTTTTCATATAAGTTCGATACGGAACAAAATTAATCTCAGTGAAAAACAAAAAAGGGAAAAAAATCAGTTTTGATTTTTCAATTAACAAATATGAAAAAAAAATGAGTTATCCTCTATTGAAATAAAAAAAAAGAGAACAGTTTGCTTAACACATAAAATGAATTGAACTGAAGATTAGTTTCCTTTAGCTCTGGCAGAATATTTTTCCTTTTTTGTACAATAAAAAGAATATCAAGAGAATTTATTAAGAAAATTAAAATCGTCCACAGAAAACTAATTTTTAATTAAAGAGAAATTAATTATTAAAGATTTATTTATTTTTTGCTCATAAATGTTAATTTAATTTAAATAATATCACTATTTTTACATCAAGCTAATAGAAAATCTTTTTCATAATGCATATTATGAGGTATATAAATAAACATTATTTGCATAACACATTTTTAATGTGATTAAAATATGTGATTCTGAGAAATTTTGTCATTTTTATATCACTTCAATCATTAAAGGGTATTTATTAATTCAGTTAATTTTGATTTTCCACATGTTTTAAGCAGATTTTGATTTCTTTTCTTTATTTCTTTCTCGATAGTTTCAGTAAATTATACACTTAAGCTCAATTTATAGTAAGCAAAATACCGAAATATTTTATGTAATAGAATTAAATAAATTGATTAAATTTTATCTAAATCCACTCATAATATATTAATAACTAAAACCATTTTTCATTGTATTAAATTAATTAATTAAATTCTTGGAAAATATTCGATTTCAATTACATCTTGGAAAATATTCAATTTACTAGTAAAAAATATGTAAATGGAGAGAACTTTCAAAAAGCTTTTTCAAGCACTTGTAATATTGCTTCAGGATTCCTCCAACATATGCTTAAATATCCTATTTAAGACTCCATTTATTATAGATGTTTTTGAAACTTCTCATATTCAAGCTAATCTCTTTTTTGTTAAAATTTAAATTTCAATAATTTCTGACTTTAACGGAATAATTAGGAAACTTGTTATATCGAAAGCAGTGTGATGTCAGCACATAAATAATCTATCTATTTCACTGTCTTGTAATGAGTTTCAAGTGAGGATCATTTAAAGGATGATCCAATGCACAGTTAAATTAACATATACAAGAGGATTCAGAGTTCGCAAATGGCAGATGATTTA
Organism: Nephila pilipes; assembly: GCA_019974015.1. Taxonomy (NCBI): domain Eukaryota; kingdom Metazoa; phylum Arthropoda; class Arachnida; order Araneae; family Nephilidae; genus Nephila; species Nephila pilipes. The sequence goes on along the minus strand of BMAW01082879.1, from coordinate 14,756 downwards.
TGGCTCTTTAGATTCAAAATAACTCTTGTAACTGATTAGAGTAATAACCTCTCTCTAATCGAACAATCAGGGAGGAAGGCTTAATCCATCAAAATTGAATACAAATTGTGCAAACTAAAATTACCTACTTTATTTATATGTATAAATCATTGTGAACTAAGAAAAAATATTAATTAAACTATGTGTTTTAATACGTAGTTAAAAAGAGAAAATGTATCTAGAAAAAACTATTCTACAAAAGGCAAGTAAAGCGTATATTCTCTTTCTCATGTATTCAATTTTATTGCGTACAGTTGAAATTTAAATGTCTTTTTTATAAATTCTACAAGACACACGTTATGTTTCTTTTTTTTGCATGTAGTTGTAAAATTAATTTTTACACGCCTATTTCTGTTTCTAAAAACGAAAAAGCGTTCTCAAATATACAAAATAAAGGTTTTAAAAGATTAGATAATATTATTTTAATTAATAACTTAGAAACCCTTACTACAATTAATATTCACATATCATTTAGAAGTCATTTATGATAGTTGGAGATAATTCAACAACTAAATATAGCTGTTGTACTTTGACAGCATTTATGGAAATTGCATAAATTGTAGGAATAATTTAGTAAATACCAGTAATCAACATAAAATGCACTCATATCCATAAATTAAGGATAATGTCAGCTACGGTAAATAAGGGTTTAGAAGCAAAACAAGCATGTCTTATTCATAAAGCCCATTTATTAAACAAAAGGTAAAGAGCAAATAAAATGGTGCAGGCATGATAAAATTCATAAAAACTACGATTTTTGCTCCCTGGAATAATAACAAAAATTACATCCCTTACAAACACTTACCATTATATAGTCGGTTTGATAGTTAACACCGTGTATGCCTCCCAAACGACAAAATACAGTCCGTAACAATGCCTACGAAAGCACAGTATCCAATTTGGGGATAATTCCTTCACTCAGCGAGAAATGCTCTCCGAAATTCCGATACACATGTAGGAGATGGATCACTAGCAGCAACTCGTCAGTTAAACATGCCCCACCATGCTTTATTGGATTCAAGTTAGGAGAGAATGCTGGCCATTCCATACGGTGATATGCTCAGATTGATGGCATTCGTTTAAAATTTTTGCATGGTGAAGACGGGCATTTTCATCTATGAACACAAATTCTGCGTCTGTGGCACTACTATAAAAACGTATTTGTTGTTTCAGAATAATGACCTGGTATACACTCGATAACAAAAAAAAATATGACGCAAAAATGAGAAGTTCCCTGATTGTAATGAAATTTCGTATGCAAAGACATTTGGACCGAACATGAATCTGGTGTCCAATGAAGGAATAGTAAGAGCTACAGAGCATCGGAACTTCGCACTCAGTAGGTGTATATAAGAAGCGATTCTCAATCTGATGGTCAAATGTTCTGTTGCATTGCGATTTAGGAAATCTTTCGATGACTAAAAAAATGCCTCGCCGCAGGATTCCAGCTCATTGCGAGCAACTGTCAGGGTTTGAAAGAGGTCGTATCATTGGATTGAAAGAGGCAGGTTGGGCAAATCGGAGAATCGCTCTTCATTAGGGTCGAAGTGTTGTGGTAATTAGAAGATGCTGGCAAGAACGGGTGGACAATGGCAGATTTCAACATCATGTTGGAAGGGGTCGTTCTAGGGCCACAGCAGATCGGGAGGACAGAGTGTTTGTCAGATGAACTGTCACATCACCTGATCCAGCGTTATCAACCATCAGAAGTGCGACCCCCACACGAGTGTCCACCATGACCATTCACAGACTGCAAGTCATTCTGTAATGTCTACTGACATTTCCCTCAATTTAGAATAATTGCATAAACCTATAGATGGCACTTTGGGCGATTCCAAGTTCTTCGTATACTTCCATCTGAGTACGTCCGTATTCTGGGTGGCGGATAATTCTAGCACTTAAAAAATCATCCACAAGCGTTCTCTATGTCATAAATATTCGGTTGTGGCACTGAGTGGCTGACAGAGCTCTTGAGAACAATTTTACCTCTTTGCCACCATTACTTACATACACCTTTCTTACACTCTCGTCATTGTGATGTACTATCGACGTCATCTTATGGCTTTCTGTATTTTGCATATTATTGTTGAAGATGTTTTCGATAATTCTGCAGGTGAAATCTTACTTCAGAGTTCGATATTCGTGTGATTTTCAATTATCCTTAATTTATGGATGCGAATGTGGTTACACTATCTCACAATGAATATTTTCTACGTTTCCAAACTCCTTGCATAAATATATTTTTATATAATTCTTAGATTATGCTTTAGATAATTTTCTAACGAATATTGAACACTTAGAACTCGTTATCGTTAGTCATAAATTTTCCTATGGATTGCATCATTAATAGATTTATTTACAATTTGCTGCACCCATGTCAGGTGTACGCTAAAAAGCAGCAATTTTAAACGAAATTACTCTACATACAGTTTCATACAGCGATGACCAATTTACCTGTTCAAAAGAGATGTCCAATTAAATTATTTCATACAATGTGGGATCAGTCATTTATTATAAGAGAACAAATGTCGACATCTGTTGATATATATCAAATTTGAGACTTCCTCTCATGTAAGTAGCACCTGTGAAATGCACTACAGAGTTTGAGACTCATTAGATTGGGAAGATATCTTTCTAGGCGTAGAAACATTTATATCCATATCTTCCCTTGTTATTTGTTTTCCTATGGGGTAATATAAAATGATATTAAAACTCAATGATTTTTTTTATTTTTTTAGAAACAGATTTAATTGTTGGCAACAATTACGGGCGAACTGTAAGGTTTTGTACTGCAGGCGTATGTAAATTGTCTTCGAAATGACAGTCAAAATAATCTTTAATGAATTTACTTATATATATATATATATATATATATATATATATATATATATATATATAT
>BMAW01082879.1:0-11808 GCA_019974015.1 Nephila pilipes | reverse complement strand
TATATATATATATATATATATATATATATATATATATATATATATATGTAGAATCTATTTGTAAGATGTTTAATTTTTTTTTCAATATGTTTCGCAATAGAAAAATATATGTGATGTACAAATGAATCAAAACTTTATAATCCCCAAACAGTGAAAATAAATTTATAGAATAATTCAATACCACAGTTCAATTTTTACATTTCATATTAGCAGTCAATCTGATGTATCGCTGCACTTTTTTTGATTTACGAAATTTGTTTTATACATTTTGAAAATGGATGACAATTTTTACTAAGGCGTTTAATTTGTGCTATAGATTACATTACTAATTGTTTTTCCTTGGGAGAATGTCTATTGATTGACAGTTTGAAAAATAATATTTTGGCGTATATTATTAGTCTTATATTTAGTGTCTGTTATATTACATAATTTCTCTGAAACTATAGTATTTGTTTACAGATTTTTATGCTCGCAATATAGTTACAAAAGTTTCCTGTATTATATCATTGATTTGAGATTGCATTTTAGAAGCATAATAAAACTTCTTTTATACGCATTGGTTAATTTAAAATGTCTTTGCAAGTAGCAATTTTTTCCTTCTAAATCATGCAAGTATTTTTCCCTTTCATCAGAAGAATAATATAGATTAATTATCAATCGAATAATGTTATTAATTAATTTTACAGGACACGATGGGCAAATTTATACTCGACCAAATATCATTTATTGCAACAAATTGTTTTCTTAGTAGATTCTTTAACATTCATCAAAACCTTGAATGATTCCTAAGCTAATGCACACGTTAAACGAAACCTTTTACTTCTCCAAATTATTGTGTTAAAGTTCCTATTCTGTAAAATACCCTTTTTTAATGTATAATATAGATTATAAAGAGAAGAGACTCTTTAAGAATTATGCTATTAGGAATTAAGAATTACCAAATTTAGTTTATAAATAGGAGAGAATTCTAAGTCACAAATACAACAAATTTTGCTTCTAAAATTAGCGAGGGTCTTTTTGTGAGAAAAGTGGAAGAATAACTATTTAACTTTCTTCATATTAACACAAACAAAAATAGATGCAATGTAATCTTTCTTCATAAATGAGATTAACTTCAGGGTAAAGAAGTGTTAATTACATAAAGTAATTAGATTAATTAAGTTTAGATGTCTCTAAGATAATGGCTATTTAAAGAAACTTAGTTAATTTTCACAGTCCGCTAGACATTTTAACTCAATTTTTTTAGTCAAGTTCATTCTGTCCCCCTATTAATTAACTTTATTTTTATAATATATAAAATTATTTTTAAAATAACACTATTTCAAAAAAAGAAACAGTCAATTCATAATGTTTTCCATTTTCAAACATTGATTGGTAATTGAATCAAAGTTACAAGTGATAACTGTTGGACAATCCCTCCTTAGGTAGCTTGGGTCTGCGGTAGAAATGCCTTTTTTGAATATTTCCTGAAGCATTGGAAATTATTGCATGAACGTATGAATTCACAAGTTTTAGAATATAGAGAATTTAAATACTTAAAAATAATTCTAGAATGTAATTTTTCTTACTTGTGATTAATGACTTTATTAAACAATATAATTTACTTTCCATTTTTTGAATTTTAAATTTAAATAGTAAAATTGTTGTTGAATTTAAATATATGAAAAAAATAAGGAGTACAAAAAGTTTTTATTAAATATTTAAAAGAAATATTTATCTGTTAGGTATCCACTATTTTCCTGTAATAAGCTCATAAAACTCTGACTTCATGTCATTTTATACAAAAAAAGAAATATGTAATGGTAAAGCATTTTTTCATTATTTATATTAACCAAGCTAGTTAATTAAGCTATAACCTTAACATGTAAATTGTTATAGGACATAATAAAAGTCATTGACAATTTTTATTGGAAGCTATAGATTTACGCAGATGGAAAATTCTTGGGCAGCGCTCAGAACCTTCCTTTGATGAGCTGCTGTCCAATAACTAGGATTTATGTATTTATCATATCTTAAATTTTCGTAGATGAAATTCTATTAATCTTCGTATTGCTACTCATTTCGGGCTATTTCAGCCTTATACCCCAACAATATAACAACAAGCCTGCTTTTAAATGCTGTTATACTTTCTAATTTTTGTTTTTTTGATAATTAGGTTTCTTTTCCTATAGAACATACTAAAAAGTTTATAAAAGGTAATTTCAACGCACTTAGAAAGTCAGCAATTTACCTCAATTGGAGTGAGCTTGTAAAAAATTCTATTGAAACCATTTGCTAACTTTGTAAGTGAATTCTTCTTCGGTAAGGCTTACTTTGCAGATCAATGTAGAAACAAAGCCTTGCGGACTTATACAACGCTTCTGGATTCGTACTTCTGAAAATTTAAATAAAAGTTTTTGCAAATGTATTTCATATTTACTAATTTTATCTTTAATGGGGAGCATTTTATTTCATTATTTTCTAGAAAGGTAAATATTTTTTGATATTATAAAAATAGAACTATTTCCAATTTTCTTTCATTTTCATTTGCAATTAATGTTGTGAATTTTTAATATGTTGAAATATGAAGAAATTGCTAAACAGAACTAAAAAAATATGATTAATTTATATTTTTTTCAAAATACTTACTTAAAAAATATGTTTTGTTCTCACAAAAGCAATGTTTCTGTTTTTAAATAATGATTTTACTCAAATATTTAATTACATTAAGTACATTGTTTTTGAAGGTAAGATAATGATATGTTTAATCTGGAAATAAAATTAATCTGGGTTCGACAAAAGAATTTCACATTATTCTTAAAAGAAGCATTTATATGAAATATTTTCTTTTTATTTTATGTAGTTGTTGATATGCTCCATACATAAAAAGTTCTTAACTAAATGTTAAAATCGCGTGAGCATATTCAACTTTCAAACCAATGCATTTGGAAAACTGAATATGATGTAGGCAATATAAAAGCCTATTCTGAGAAAAATAAGATATTAGTTCATCTATTCGCATGAGTTACTGCCATTCGCATGATATAACAATAGTTTATTTTAAATAAAACACAAATAACGAACTCTATTATAGTAAAAGTAACATATGGGACTGCATCACTATTTTTTAAAAATAAATTAACATTCATGGCTTCGAAAAGTTTTGCATTAAACATTTTAAAAGCACAGGAAAACTTTTGATTTATTCGACTTTTCTTTCAAATATATCTATACAGAATAATGTTTTGTTTTACTCCTTTCTCTATTCAAGTGATTCCATAAAGTTCTAGGGGATAAAATTAGTGTTATGAATAGGGAAAAGTTTCTATTTATATTATTTATTTCTGCATATTTTATGCATTAACTATAAAACATTCAAAATGATCATCATTTCTATCAGTTTATTGCCTCGTAAGTAGTTGGAAAAATTATTTAATCATTGTGAATGCTTACATATTTTGTAAAAAAACTGTTACTCAATTTCGAAAGCTAATAAGCTTATTTGTCAAAACATTTATATGAGCACTAATAGTGACAAATGATTTGGATAGTATACATTTTTTACGATTAAAATTAAACTTTAAGTAGCTCTTATAAATAATATATATATATATATATATATATATATATTAATTTTAACTAATTCTTTCCTATATGAACAGAATTTAAGCGCTATTGGAGATAATTTGTCCATATTTGTGTGTGTATGCAATCAGGATAGAAAAAATCCGTTGATGTGTTATCATGCCTTGATTATCAATTTACTATGTTATATTCGTATTATCTCAGGTTGTGGGAATGTTTCTTAGAAAGTTTTGTATAATGAAATATTTGTTTGAGTTGCAAAGATAAATTTTGATTACTGCATCTCTGGAAGAACAATTTTCTTAATTTTTCTTTCAATAAACAGTTCTTGCAATGATCAGTAAATAATTTTTTGTATGTTCTCGTAGCATGTTATAAATTACGTTGTTAGATATTTGATAGGAAATTAATATACTAACCTAAATCATTGCAATTCCATTTAACGTTTGTTCAAAAGAAATGAATTGGGTGATCTTAAAGATAGCCATGCTAAAATTTTAAACTATTTTGATTCTAGACTTATGATACATATTCATGTCGATTAAATAGCTTAAGTAAAATTAAAAATAATTGCATTAAGCAATAAAGGATTTCTACAATTATGTAAAAAAATTAGTTGTTTCCTTTATTTAAGAAAATTCATAAGAAAAGCTCTTACTTTTAAGTTTTCTTTCAAATAAATATTAAATAAAAAATTGTAACATAAATAATAAAACAGAATCTTTACTTAAAAATCAGGTAATATCTCCAAGATATTAATCGGTGATGGCATATATTCAATAATTGTTGTGAACAGTTAATATAACTGAATCAGAACATGATTAAATTTCTATCGATACATATTTATAACTTAATCATTATAAGGCATTTGTTTGATACAACGAAATTGTCAACTCTTATAAAAGGGTTTTGCGATTAGAATTACACTTAACATTGAAATAAAAGGAAATAGAATCATGAAGCTATTTAATTAATTCTTTTCACATTGATCTCTATATTTTATGGCATTGTAAATCAATATAACATTTTAATGAAGAAGTCGCATTAATTCGAAGACTCTCTTATAAATTCTCCAAATGAAAGCTCAATTTTCTTTTGTATATATTCTTTTCAAATACATTCTTACAATATTTAGATTAACCATGTTTATCAATTTGTTAAATGCTTTACGAGGTCTGGTGTCTCAATAAGCCTTTGCATTATAGTCCAAAGAAAAGGTAATTCAGAACAAGTAAGTCATTTTAATGAGCCAATTTTATCTTAGATCAGGTTAAAATGATCAAAGATGCAACTGTATTTTTTTACAAAAATACATCGAGTGATAGATATAATATATGTAATATTTTAAGTAATATTTTTAGAATAAATATAAGTTTGATAAGAATAATTTTGGATTCAAAATGAGTTATTTACTATTGTTTTAATGAGTATAATTTTAAAAGTAAACAGAAGACTATTTGTTATAATTCTTATTTAAGCATATTTACAAGAGCTTAAAAATAAAATCAATACAATTTTCTTTTTCTTTTCAACGTAATAAATACATCAGTGAATGATTCAGTCAAAAATCAGTAAATAGTTTTATAGTTTCATTTTATGATAGAATAATGATATTAATTTGTAATTTGAAAACAGTACGACAGAAACAATTTTCTAACCAAAAAAAAATCAAATTTCTTATTACAATTATCGAAAAGTATTCCGTATCGCGATTCATGGTAGCTTTCTTTCATGATTCCAAAAGAAAATAGATGCAATAAATGGAAAAGATCTCTTACTTCAAGATACTTTTATGCAGCTATTTCATGGCAAAGTCGTCAGTACTTTGACGCTTCTTGGCCATAAAGCAGATTCGAGTTTGATCCGGTTGACTATAAAAGAGACATTTACGGATATCTGACGCAAAAAAGGAAATGAAACATAAAGATCATTTGATTTATTTTCCTGAAAAACAATCCATACTTGATTTTTCTTCAAATTTTAATTTTCAATTAAATGGAAGCTTTAAAAAGGACAAAATAACGAAAAGAATGTGAATTGTATTTGATTACTGTTTGAAATTTCGCAAGAAATTAAAACATCATTTAAATGTAACTTTAGTTTTTTATTTTTAATTTGTTTCACAATACCCAAAATCAAATGAAATTGAGTAATTAAATTTTTTACTTTATTGCAATCCCTTTAATTGTATTTACTTCATTGTAATTAATTTTAAAAATCTAGAGATGCCAATGGAAGGAAAAATCATCTGCTTAAAATTATTAATCATAAGAAAAATATGTAAAATAGCTTCCAGTTTATTAGTTTCAAATTAAAACATCTTTTATATAAGCGTGTTCACGATTATGTTTTGTTGTTTGTTCCAAATGTTACATATATTTTATAACTACTTAAAAATGATTCAGTGTCCTGTTTTCTTAAATATATTTCAAAAAATAAATATTTTTAATAAAAGCTTTTCTAGATGACTTGTCGTTTAGAAGTGGATGGATTGTCTAGAATTACCAATAAAAGGGATACAAAAGAATAATTATTTTTATTCTGGGAGACTGAATATTCTATTGTTTAATCATATTTATGATATAATCATTTTCTCGTAATGTCCATCTAATTTAATAATTTGATGGGCAGTTATAAAAAACGATATGAAATTTTATTTCTCATGCCTATGAATTAAATTCTTTCGATGCCATTCTGATTTACAATATAGTTCATAGTCAGCTATAGATTAATAAATTTGATACTAATCATGTTCTTAAATAAACGCTACTTGATCTTCAGTGATAGTTAGCACTATTTTAACATTTATGTTGTCTTTGGAGGTTAATGATAATAAATGAAGCTTTCTATGATTTGTAGAAAATGTTGAAATCAAGAGAAATGTGCTATTTGAATCTTTAAAAGAAAGCAGAATTATGTTCATTGCTATATTTTGTCTGTCTATCATTAAATAAAAGCGACGCAATAAATGCGTAAAATAAGTTTCTCAAAAAAGTCTTTGTTTGGCTACTTTTTTGCCTCGCTCATTATACTGCCTAAGTGTGAATGAGATTTAAAATGATTCTGAGGCTTGAAAAGAAATCTTACTAATGTTAAATAAAGATGTTCACTTTCCTACACTTTATTATAATATTAAAGTTTTAACGAATTTTGGCATTCAATATGATAAATATATCCAGAGCAATTTAAAATGAAACAAATTCTTTCATTTTACAGAATTCCTCGAGATAGGAATTTCCATTTGTTTGGATGAACTATTCTTACCAGTTCTACACTGTATAATAAAAAAGGGCACTCAGAAGGAAGTCGTCTGATTGAGACAAAATTTGACAGATAGAAAAATTATGTACAAAATAGAAAAGGATTAAAATTTCAGAAAATTGAATGATTTATTTCAGGGTTACATAGTTACAAATTAACGAGCTGAATAAAGTGTTGACCCACCTCTAGCCTGGATGCAAACTACCACACGACGTGGCATAGAAGCATAAAGCTCCCTGATGGTGACCTGTGGTATTTCGTACCAAATTTGCTCCAATTGTCGAGCTAGGTCATCAACATTCCCTGGTAGAGGCAGTCGCCTTCCCATCATATCTCAGACATGCTCGATTGGAGAGAGATGTGGCTAGTCAAGGAAGTGTTTGACAAGCTGTAAGACAGTTCATAGCAATATGTGCCGTATGTGGTCTGGCATTACCTTGCTGAAAAATAAGGAATGGTAGAGTACTGCAAAAGGAATGGTAGTCTGCGAAAGGAATGGTAACAAAACAGGTCTCAGAATGTCGTCGACGTACCGCTGTGGTGTAAGTGTGCCTCTAAAGACGACCAAAGGGATCCGCATATCAAGAGAAATGCCACCCCAGACCATAATTCCTGGTTGAGGGCCTGTGTGGCGCGCAATAGTGAAAGCGAGATTAGCACGCAGACGTGTACGTCTCCAGACACATTTTATATGATCGTCAGGACACAGTTGGGAACGGAAATCGTCACTAAACACTATACGTCCTCAATCGACACCATTTCAACCTGATCGAGCCAAGCACCATTGTAATCTGGCTCTACGGTGTGCAGGCGTGAGTGGGAGATGGCGTAGCGGAAGGTAAAAGCGTAGATTTCATTCTATCAGTCGTCTGTGAATGGTCATAATGGACGTTAGCATGCGATTCGTCCGTCTGATGGTTGATAACATTGAATCAGGAGCTGTGACCACTGATCTGACAATCACTCTGTTCTCCCGATGTGCTGTGGTCAAAAGTCGATCGCTACCATCATAAAGCTGCATTCTGCCATTGTCCACCCATTCTCGCCAACATCTTCTAATTGCTGAATTGCTTCGATCCAATGAGGAGCGATTCTCCGTTTTGCCCGACCTGCCTCTTTCAATCCAATGATACGATCTCTTTTAAACTCTGACAGTTGCTCGTAATGAGCTGGAATCCCGCAGGGAGGCACTTTTCAATTGTTGAAAGGTATCATAAATCGCAATGCAACAGAAAAATTGAACACCAGATTGAGAAACTCTTCTTACAAACCTGCTGGGTGCACAGTTCCGATGCGCTGTATCTCCCACAATTCATACTTTGGACACCAAATTTTAATCATTTGCATGTTTGGTCTAAATGTCTTTGCTTGATTGTAATGAAATTTCAATCGAGCAACTCCTTCTTGGTACGTCAATTTTGTTATAGAGTGCAGTTAATTCTTACGGAATTGTTCTTCAATATGCTCTATTATTCATTTTCTCTGTAGATTTCTCGAGTTGCAGATACAATATTTTTCCTTTTAAATTCACTCTCTTCAAAATTCTTATCTTTTTCCTATATTCGCAGTCTAGTTAATTCGATTATTCAATCCCCAGTTACTTTAAAATCACTAGCTTAACATTTTTGAATCAAGATTCCTAGGATCTTTAGAAGCATGTGCTTCCCTATTTCTCTCTAAAATACAGCCTAATAATCCCTAAACTCTTCACACTGTTCATATTATGTGTTCATGTTATGTAACTATTTTCCCTACTTCGAAATCCCTGATTTCCTGTACTCTATTATTCCATTATCACCTCCAGAGTTGTTAAGTCGTGTGAACCACAACCCTCCTAATCTCTTTATTTCGTTTTTTTTAACAGCTGGAAGTAATTATTCATGGGTGATAAATCAGTTTATTCTAATGAAAAGCCTTACTACCTTTCACTAAATACTGAATTATGTTTAAATCTTACACACATAAACATTTACACTATACGCACACACATATATATATATATATATTATATGTATAAACTCGTTTAATTATTTTCAATGTGATTTTTATTAAAAAGAATAAATTAATAAAATAACACATGCAATACTTTAAGCATTTTAATTTATATATTACTCTTATTCTTTTACCTAACACAAAACAGTAGGACTCAAAATATAAAAAAAAAATTAAAAATCATTTTTAGTTTTGATTAAATTCAATTCAAAATGGTGGCGGTCGATGTGTCAAATATTGTATCATTATATATATATATATATATATATATGTGTGTGTGTGTGTGTGTGTGTACTTGCTTTAGGCGATTATATTAACATTATTAGCCATAAAATGAAAAAAACATTTGTACCCTCAAAAATATTCTTTGTGAAATATATTGATGCGTAAGAAAAAAATTATATTATTTGTATTATAATGCACATTATGTAAATGCTCTCGCATTCTTAGTAATATAACATAGAAATGCGAGAAATTGAGAAATAATTCTTAACTTAAAAACAATAAAAACTATATTGATACTAAAAATATGCAATCAATTAGGAAAAATCAGTTTTAATTTTATTTGGATATAGAAAATGAATAGGAATTGGACTTGAATGGTTGAAAAGAACAGAGGAGCCGCCTGCCGAAAAGAATTGTTTTACTTCGGAATGGTTTCGCTTCAATTCGGCTTTGTATGGAATTTCTCTTTTCCTCTTAGATTCGAAACTAGTTCGTCTTCATTCGCTCTTTCTTAGAGTCTAACCTATTGGGAACCGTTTCTCTTGAGCAATTTTTATTTGAATTCAATCTAATTCATTTGTTTCTATTCGGATCCCAGTAATTTCCCTTCCCTGAGGTCACTTCTGCTTGCTTGAAGTGTTTTTCGAAGGATTCTTTTTTCCTCCGGCATTTGCATTCGGGGAATCATCAGTTCTCTCTTTTGTTAATGACTCTATGCAGGAAAATGTATCGGACAATTGGGGAGGAGAACGTCACTAAAACTGAATTCGTTTGCTGCCACTATGAAATCACACATCATGCTTTGCGGAAAAGGAGTATATTGGTATTCTTTTTCCCGGACAGTGTAGAAAATACTATCTTGACAATGAAAATGTTTATGTAGCTTTTGTGTTGTATTTTTACTTTTTATCATACCAATAAATTTGCAAAGATAACTGAAAACAGCTGAGAGTCATACTACTCCTTTTTATTTAATGCTATGTTCCCCCTCTTTAAGTACGGGTCAGTAATTAAACTTTATAATAATAAAATAATTATGAAGATAAACCTTATAATAATAAAATAATTACGAAGATAAACCTTATAAAAATTAATATCCTAGAAATAACATGCTTGTTTTTTCACTATGATAAAATTAAACCTGTAATTTTCACCAGATTTTAAAATTTTAGAGTTATTAGAATGAAATCTATTCTACAGAAGAATTAGAAACTACAAAATAGCTTTTGTATTCAGATAAACAATTAAGAAGACTCTCTAAGCCTGAGATATAAAATAAATAAATCCTACACTGAGGTAAAAAAATTAGTACTTTAAATATTACTTGAAAATGAAAATTTTATACAAATTTTAGCTCATTATCTTGAATATCAACTATAATGGCGGAAGGCACGGTTTTTCTTTAAAAAGTAGAGCAATTCAAAACGATAACCGCACAATTTGAATGCTTTTAAGATACCTGTTTATAAAACAAATACACGTTTGTTTAAAGAAATTACTGTAGAATTCGATGTTTGAATATTTTTAAAGACGAACGCAAGAAAATGAACATAAGCTATCTAGGAAAAAATAAGTCAAATAAAAAATATTGAAATAAAACTTACATAATTAAATTAGAAATTAGTGCTATGTTCATGATTTCATTTTTTTTTAAAGTAAGACATTACGTTATGACAAAAGTAAATTTGAAATAAACATTCTATCGTGTTATTAATTCGGATTTTAAAAATATATATAGAAGTATTTTTCTCGTTTTTAGCTACATATATGGGCTATTAATAATTTAATAATCATATATTTAATTAATCATGGGTGTGAATATGAAAGAAGTTTTGTAAAAACTCGAAAAAAATCGCAGGAAGACTTTTTAAACCATTTTCATAATCATAGGACACGAAAATTACATTTTTACCAAATGCATAAAAATAGAACAATTACTGTTGCATATGTATAATATTTGCACTTTTAATAGCAAATTAAACTTTAATAGCTTCCAACTGTTATATTCAACTGAATACAAATTTAAATTACAATGTTTTTTTTTTAATATTTCACACGTGAATTAATAAAATTATATTGTCTATATGTAATTACATCTAAGTTTATTATCGCTAATTCAACATTTATGCTTTGATCACTTACCAAAACCTACTACTTGAAGGGGATGCATGATACTCATAATTATCAATTAACTGATTCTCATGAATTTTTCATTACTTCGACTAACAAACTTATCATTGTATTATCTAAATGAATAATTCACTAGATAGAGAATTAAACAATAAACCAAGTATCTTTGTGTACAATATGGAATTGTATTTGAAAGGTAAATTTCTAAAGCTAATCAAATGGTACATATCTAATTGAAAGATGTGTTTTGTTTACAAAAGCCATTCATCCACTTACAATAAATGCCAGTCAAATAAATTCAGTCTAATGCACATCAAGACAAGTAGTCATTTCAATACATTCAAACACATTGCATATAAATGTTACTTAGATCATTTTTGTACTGGAAACAAACATTTTTAATTCCAGTTGAAATACTAAAATACAGTTTAAAACTAATTTTTGGTTTTAAGAACAACATATATATCAGATATGCAGCTTTATGTGTATATATGTGTGTGTGTGTGTATGTGTCTACGACGCACCAAGGAGTTGTCTGATGGAAACAAAAATTGGCGGACAGGAAAATTATATACAGAATGGAAAATGATTAAAATTTCACAAAAAATAGTAGGATTTATTTCAGAGTTACATAGT
>BMAW01082872.1:186126-205439 GCA_019974015.1 Nephila pilipes | reverse complement strand
ATTAGAATAATTCTTACGTATTCAATTTTTCTATATAAAATTGCTAATCACTCCACAATTCACAATGTATTTATATAGAAAATTCTTTTGTTATATGCACGCACACACACACACAAACACACACACACACACACACACATATATATATATATATATAACATAAAAGGTAATTTAATGATTTTTTCAATTTATTTAGATTTATTTAAAAGGAATTTCGAAAATCAAGTAAGTAAAACAGATCAATACTATAAGAAAACTTTTACAATTAGTTAATACGATATATTTGGCATTAATTACATTTACAGTAATTGATTATTGGTTAAAAAATTTAAAGAAGGTTTTCAATCTATTTCATTCTATCAAGATATTTTAATTTAGATTTTTCTTGAGAAGGAAATGGAAAAATATTTGTATAGAAAGGAATTTGATAAGTATATTTAGTATAAATAAAAATTTCCTAATATATTATGTATATGAGATAAAAAAAAATCACATATATTATTAAAAAAAGTCCTACTTAACTTCATTGATTCCCAGTAAAATTTCAGACATCAAAAAATAAAAGCCAAAAGTTTCTTAGAACATGGAGGAAAATCTGAACAGTTTCTAAAAATGATTGGCTTGTTCCTACCAAGCGTTATTAATATCGTCTGACAGAAAATTGAGGCCACCTGTCAACCAACTATTTATACGTCCGTTTTCTGCCTAATGGTTTTACTGAACACAAAAGTATATGTCATAAATATATTGGTGTCTTGATAATTTCATGAATATATAGTGATTTTACGTTAGGTAATATGAAAATCTTCAGAGTTATTTTCAATTTTCTACTGTAGTAAAAGTAATAAGTAAGTTTCCATTTTTTTAATAGCCGTAAGAAATATTGATTAGTCAGATATAGATTTAAAAAGTCAGTATTACGCAAAATGTATTTCAAATTCAAGAGTAAAATAAATAAAACACTTATAGAGAAAGATTTTCAAGATATATTAACTAATATCTCTAAAAACAGGAAATGTAATAAACTGAAATTAAAACTGACTGATACAATAAACACTGGACGAAAAGGCAAGCAGCAACTGTCTTGCGACTTGGTGTTGTAGGTCTGCAAACACTCTAATCCATACGAAAAAATTCGAAAACAAACTGCTCGATCGATGGCGGAATGCACCAAGCCATCAAATGCCGGATTAAAAAGTGCTTACTGTATTCATTAGCGAGGATTATTACTTCAAATCTCTAGAACCTAGTTGTTCGTTATGAATAAATATAATTGGATAAAAGGTCTCTAAAAAGTCTCTTACATTTCTTGTTCTCATAGGACCATTTATACTATAATGAAATTATATAATGTATAGCAGAATGTTCACGAAGTTCAGCCAGTGTTCTTCAAGTGCTTACGGTTATCACGATTATGGCTACTGACCAAACTGGTGGCCGTATGAAAGAAGAAGGGATCGATGTCACAAGTAGAACTAGTGGATGTTAAAGCTGCTCTTTATTACTCTGATGTAGAAGGACTTGAATTCTTATCTGTGCACCTTTTTTTTCACTACCTGTTTGCTTATCCACAACTGGTGGTTCCTATTTTCGGTTGACAGCGAGCATGGATCGCAAAAGTTTTTGACTGATAGAATGATTGTATATTAACTTCGCACTTAGAAGTAAAATGAGCGCTATTTTCGAAGAACCTCTTAATTTCGAAACTCGGTCAAGTGACAAGGACGACACTTTAATTTGCTCCCCTAACTCCGAACTTCTACAGTGCGCCATTAGAGAATTTAGAGTTTGAAAAGGTTTAACATCTATCTTCAGTGGCATCAGGTTCGAGCCTATGACTCAACGGAAAGAACTGCGGCCGCGTGTTCGTAATAATGACGGCTAGGCTTTTGAGACCACAGTGATCACAAGATATCACATACTATTTATTAAGATTATTTAGCTCTTGATTTCATATATGTTTTTTTTATAAATAACATGAATTCATATAATAGATTTTTAATATTAATTTAATTTAATTTTTAATTTTTGTAAATGTACTATATTAGTAGCTTATTTGCATGGTTTATTTTACTTACTCATACTTTTCTTGCTTTACATTCAAATTTTGTAATTCTGTAAAAACTGCTGGCCTCGTAATATCGTAAATGAAGATTATGTTCTTATTATGAAATACATGCACTCTAAAATACTTTTAACATTAGCGCTGAATCAAGCATGTAATTTTTTTATTGTGAGTTTAGTTTAATAGTTGTACAAAATTAATCGTGTTTTTTTCAGAAATATGAGTATTTCTGAAATTTTTCATTCTTAAATCCCTTAACATTCTCTTCTATTTTGCAGACGAAAATTATAATTTTATGTAATAAAAATCCTTAATTATTGCTTAAACATGCTTCCATTTTTGAAATTATAAATTTTCAACTTTTCTACTTATTTTTAATCGAAATATTTTTCTTTTGTAATTTTTCCAAATATAGGAGTTGTTAAATAACAACAATAAGACGAAATTATAAAATCAGTTGTTAAAAAGAAAAAAAATATTACTAACTTGCAAAGTTTTTTCTGGATTCAATTTGACAATTTCCGAGAAAGTGTTGAGACATGATATTTTCAGACTAAATATTGAAAATTTTCCTTTATTTCTTTACACACACTTACCACTAACCTACTTGAAAGAAACTGAATATAATATTATCATATATAAATTTATTCCATACAATGCGTCGCGAAAAAACATATTTCGTCACTAAAGGTGCAATGGGAATGGAAATTTGATTCACTCGCTCATTCATTTATTTATTAGGGAATGGGAAGGAAAAATATTAAGAAAACATTTTATTTTGAAAACTGCTCCGTTTACTATTTTACCATTGACTAAACAACGACTAAGTATACCGTGGTTATCAGCATCTCAGCTACTAAATTTGGGGCGATTACAAATTAATAATTGAGGTTAAAATTACAAAATTTAGGAAAGTATTACTATAAAGATCGGGGATTACTTCATTTTCTTCTATTATTATCACTATGCAAAAATACATTAATCAAAAAATTTCTTAACGAATTCAAATCAGACAATAATTCTACTTAAGTTTATTAGAATATCAAAACAAAAGGTAAATATTTAATTAAACCTGTGGATTTGCTTCCTATCTACGTCAGAATTTAAAGCTTAATATTATAACTAGTTACTTTTTTGTAATTAAGGAACAGGGTTTGATTCCTTAGTAGAAAATTTCATGAAGGTTCGAATATTTGATCCTTAATATATCTCTTTCTGTTCATTGATAAGGTTTCTTTCTCAGCGTAGGCATGATACCGTAGTCTTCGTAGAAACTTAGCCTCACTATTACTACAGTCAGCATCATATTAAGTTATTTTTTGATATTAAATGCATCTTTTAAATTGTATGCACTACACTTCAATAAATATATTCTAATCTACATGAGTCACGTTTCATTCATTGGGAGAGCTTCTCAATTCAAACAGCTATTCATATAAGTTCCTGAGGCTTAGAAGGGAAATACTCGATAGAACCTGGCAAAATATTAAAATATGAAAAAAGCAATGCCTCGTAAGAATTTCAATTTTACTTCCAGACATTTATAAATGATCTATATGCTCTCCTTTCGTTACAAGACGCTTTTCATTTGCTTTATTTATGTAATAATCTATTTCATTGTTTAAAAAGCACGAAATTTGATTGTAATTTTTCTTTCATCTGTTTTATGTGATTCTTATATTTCTGAAACGTTCGCTTGAATTTGCATATAATTCGAAATTTTCTTCTTAAATATATGAAAAAAGAACTAATTTTTATCTCTTCTCGTTTCATCTTTGCAATATAAGATACTTTTCTTGGAGAAATTCTTTTAAGGAAAGGAGTTTGTAATATAAATGCATCTAACTACACAATGGACTTGGCAAATAATATTATTTTTCTTTCTTAGGAAAGTTAAGTTAATAGAGTTTAGCAGAAAACGTCGTAACGTGCTTTATGTAAATTGAATAAGCCATTGACATTAGACTATTTTTTGCTAGTTTTTAAAGACACTAAAGACACTCAACAAAGATTTTAGTAAGAGTGATAAACGAAATTTAATTTGCGCCTCAAAAGAAACTCTTTTAAAATTCGTGAAAGAAATAGTGATAACATATAACACTAAAATATACTATTAAAGTTACGGTTTTTTAGTGATTGCTGAAAACAATTAAAAAATATCGGAATAACTTCCGAAATAAAATGTTTTGTTAATTTAATCATTAAAATACCTTTACAGTTTATTGTAAAAATACCTTAACAAATTATTCAGAGTGGTTTTTTTTACTAGTATGCTTCTGATTTTTACATCCGTATTAAGAAATTAAAAGTAATATATATATAGCAGTATATATATATATATATATATATATATATATATATATATATATATATATATATATATATATATATATAATATAAGTTATAGGGTTAAATGTGCATAATCCATTCAAAATAATGTTTGAGATTCTTAAACGTTTCTTTAAATGGAGGTAATAAAGGATATTCACATATTAAATTCCAGATCGATTCCTCTCGAATTCAACTCAACTGTTATCAACGTTCAAATGAGGATTTATTTTCCGAAATATAAATTTGAAACTACGAAATGTACATTAAATGAATTTTTTTCCTTCATTTCAATATATTGGAAAATTAAGAATTATTTTGAATGTTGGCGAATGTTTTCACGTTTTATATTTTCCTTCAATTATAAAGAAATATGTCAACAAAGCTATTCTTAATTCGTTTTGTAATTTGCTTGAAATGTATTTTCCTAATAAGTTTTTATAAGTATCATTTAATAGGTTTAGAGGAGTTTTTTAAGGATTTATTTTGATGCATTTTTATCTCTCTATCTCTTCTTATTTCAAAAGAAAACAGTTATTTATTTAAATGAAACATTTTGTAATTTGAAAAGTAATTTAACTTTATCTCAATTTTGAATGTTAAACTTAAAAATCTGTGTAAGTAATTTCATTAACAATCTATATTGTAATATTGCACTAGTACTCAAATGCCATACAACTGTTGATTTGTACAGTGTATTAAAATTGATTAATTGTATTTAAGACTGTAGATTTTTCAGTCTGTTTATCTGTGTGAGAACTTAAATGCACATCACACAGTAAAAAAGTATAAAGTAAAGCCGCTTCCACATTTGAAAAAGAAAGGCATGTGTTAATGTGGAGTCAATAAATTATTCAACATCACTGAATCTTTATAAAAATGTGTTTTTAAAAATATGTTTACAGAAAGTTTCACATACTTGCTGTTACTTTGAAGTTATAAAAAATGTTACACTGACAAAAATTTTAATAAAAATTACAAAGTAAAAGAAGCATTTTTGAAGTATAATCGTTGTTATTAACAAGAATAAGAAAGTAATAAACATTCTCCATCAATAGGAATAAAGACACTAAACATGGCACTAATTTGATTCAAATTTAAAATAGTCAACCAAACAAGAGGTTTTGTAAAAATAATATATCCAGAGAATTTTTCAATCACGCACTTCTTTCGAAAATATTCATGAGAAGAATACACATTTATCTAAAATTAAAATGGAAGGAAAATAGAATTCAACATACTTAATTTTTGTTATCAAAACACAAAGTAAAAAAAAATATTTCAGGAAATTCGTTAAGAAAGAATCCTTTTTATTAATTATTTTAAAAGTTTTCTTGTTAATTCAAGGTGAAACTTCTTTTATCCTTAAAGATTATATCCTATTACACCGTCATCACACGTTTTTTGAAAATGATTTCGAAAACTCACCTGATATTTCATAGCATATATTTATTTAAAGGAAAACAGCTTTTAAATTGAAGTTTATTTAGAGTTAAATCATTAGAGAAACTGTTTAATGTAAATTTTATACATCATAAATACCCCCTCTCAGTGTTGTTCCCAATCTTATAGTATACTAAACTTAAAATATAATAGGTTCTTTTAATCCTCACATGAAATGAAAAAAATATTAAAGTGTGAACTTAATTTATAGTTAACATATAGAATAAAATAGTAGATTTAAAACATTTCTGTCGATCACCTTTTACGAGTACTTATCAGTTAAATGCTTTCACAAGAAAAATAAAAATAAGCTTGAAATTTGCATTCATAGAAAAATATTTAAAAATGTAATTTTTTTTACCTCAAAATGTACAAAAATACCACGAAAAAGTCTTAAGAAAGGTTTGATAAGTTTCATGCTAGTAAAACACCTTCGAAAGTGATTTTCTTCTTTTTATAAGCCTACACTTAGATTGCATTATAATAACTTTTTATTCCAAAGAGTGTATTATTAATAGTTAAATAAAGGGTTATTCAAAATGAACTATCCGATTTTAAAACTCCATATTTTCAAAAATAAACAATACAGAGTAGACGACAAAGGAAAATTATGGAAGTTTTACTTGTGAAAAATAGATGACCCTCGCTTGTTCTTCGTGATACTATTTTAGGAAAGCTGTTTTAGAAGTTTCCACGGAGCTAAACCTCCCAGTTGGATCGGTTGCAGTGGACTAGATGAATTTATGTTACACAGCTGGCCACATAAGTCACCACCACAAGTGATTTCTTCATTGGGAAATTTATAAAAATTAAAATGTATGTGCCACCATTGCCCAAAAATGCTTTTGAGCTGAAGCAATAGATTTCTGTTGCAGTACAATGAATCATCGCAAACAATTTACAACATACTTTGCAGAAATTTATATATATATATATATATATAATTGATATTATACGAACTAAACTAAACTAAAGGAAGTTGTATCAAACACTTGTAAAACAAAGTTTTATATTTTCTCTTAGCTTCATCATGCTTTATATTGCTTAACATTTTGCGTTGTTTATTTTTTAAAATATGGAATTTTGATTTCGGGTAAATCATTTTGCATTTTTGCATTGATATTTGTAATACATAACAAAACATCACTAACAGTTCGAAGTTTAAATTGAAAATAATATGTATAGAAATAATATATGAATATTAATTGTCTCTCCATATTAACTATGCATTCTTTATTGTTTTTTTTATTTCTATATTATTATTTATCTTTTGAATGTTAGCAACGTATATAATTTGTGATTGTCGTGATGAACAGTGTCTTGATGATAACATTTCATATAATTAAAAACTAAACGGATTAATAATTTGTTACTGCTATAAAAGCACATTTGTTTTATTAATCATCAAATAACACCAACATATGGAGGATCGGCTGAGAACAAATCCTTTGATTTCTTTAGTATGAAATGCTAAAATTACTTCGGAGCTATTTCCAGTATCGTTAAGCTGAAAAAAAAATGGAGTATCTTTTTCGAAGAGGATTTATCTAATATTGAATTTCATACAAATGAAGATAGTTGAAATTATTCCTATCTTTTTTGGAAGAGAAAATGAGTAAATTTACAAAGAAAAGTTCTTTTCTTGCGATGCAGAATTTTTCCAGTTTTTTGACGAGATTTTTTTTACTTTTACCGTTGCCATTTTATAATTTTTACGCTGTTCATTCTGTGCAATTACATATCGTTTGGCTTTCAACCTAAAGTTTTAAAAGTATCTTAAAATGATTTAAGTGAAGAAAAATAATATTTTTGTTTGCATAAATAGAAATAAATAAATCAAGATAGTCAATATTCTGGAATAAAAGTTATACTTATATCAATATGAATAACGCTGCAGACGATTTTTTCAATCATGTTACAAAGCGGCAACTGCCGAGTTTAACAGGTCAATTGAAAAGTCCCCGGCCTGACACATAGACGGCGCTACTAGAATTAAATCCATATGTTTTTTAGTTAGCCCTAACCCTCAAAAGATGCGTGTATAAATTTGACAGCTGTCGGATCACTAGTTTGTGAATTGTAGCATTTTGAGGGAAGCAACTTTTGTCATTGTGAAAAAAAAATGGATAAAAAGGAATTTCACGTGTTGATAAAATATTGCTTTTTGAAGGGAAAAAATACAGTTGAAGCAAACACTTGGCTTGATGCCAAGTTTCCGGACACTGCCCCAAGAAAATCAACCATCAAGGATTGGTATGCTAAGTTTAGACGTGGTGAAATGAGCACCGAAGACGGTGGACGCCCAAAAGAGGTTGTTACCGACGAAAACATTAAAACAATCCACACAATGATTTTGAATGACCGTAAATTGAAATTGAATGAAATAGCAGACACTCTAAAGATATCAACTGAACGTATACATCATATCATTCACGAATAACTATTTGGGTATGAGAAAGCTCTGTGCAAAGTGGGTGCCGCGCGAGCTCACTTTTGATCAAAAACAACGACGAGTTGATGAATCGGAGGAGTGTTTGAAAATGATCAAGCGTAATAAACCCGAGTTTTTGCGTCGATATGTGACAATGGATGAAACATGGCTCCATCATTTCACTCCGAAGTCCAATCGACAGTCATCCGAGTGGACTGCACACGATGAACCCGCTCCAAAGCGTGGGAAAACGCAACAGTCGGCTGGCAAGGTTATGGCGTCTGTATTTTGGGATGCGCATGGAATAATTTTCATTGACTACCTTGAAAAAGGAAGGACCATCAACAGCGACTATTACATAGCGTTATTGGACCGTTTGAAGGACGAAATCGCCAAAAAAACCGGCCGCATTTGAAGAAAAAGAAAGTGCTGCTTCACCAAGACAATACACCGTGTCACAAGACAGTGAAAACGATGGCAAAATCTATGAATTGGGCTTCGAATTGCTTCCTCATCCACCGTATTCTCCAGATCTGGCCCCCAGCGACTATTTCCTGTTCTCAGATCTCAAAAGAATGCTCGCTGGGAAGAAATTTTCGTCGAATGAAGAGGTGATCGCCGAAACTGAGGCCTATTTTGAAGCAAAGGACAAATCGTACTACAAAAATGGTATCGAAAAGTTGGAGGGTCGCTATAATCAGTGTATTTACCTTGAAGGGAATTATGTTGAATAAAAAAAACTAATTTTGCCAAAAAAATGTGTTTTACTATGGTAGGCCGGGGACTTTTCAATTGACATGTTATTCCTTTACATAGTTAGACTTTGCACTGCAAAAAATCTTTTATTTGATATCTATTATTGAATATTTGATGACTTTACTACTTTAGTTTTAAATCCTACTATTTATTTTGACTGAATATTTTATTTATTCGTTTTGTTAACTCAACTTTTATTAACAAAATTAGGATGATAATCACATATTATATGAAACGTAAATTTGAATTAAATTAGATTTTATTCAATAAGAAGAGAGCCTGTCGATTTATGCATTATAAAATGTTCTCTGTTCCTCATAATGCTAGGATAAGATAAGGTGTATTGAAATTGTTAAAATTCGTTTAGGTAATTTAATGCTCTCGCGGTCATATATTTCATCAGAGATTCACTTCAATAATTTGGAACTTTTTACGAAGATGTCTCAAATACTGTTTCCTAAATTATTTTACAACATTAAATAATGAACGAAAATTAAATATTTTTGTGAAATAAGAATTCCTGTTTAAAATCAACTGAAATTAATTTAACATTGATAAATGAAATTATATGAAGTGGAATATACCATGTAGTATCACGGAAAAGTATCGGTCTGAAAGCAATGATTACTGTTTCAATTCTTTGAAAACAGTTAAACAAGACACTAGTAAGATTCTACAACCTTTTGAATAATCGGAATTCAGCTACTTTGTGAGGCAAAATTACTTCAAAAGACGGGAAGTTTGAAGTATTTGCTGTCAGAATAAAGTAGCTACTCCATATTTTGTAACTTCTTCACTAAAGCGAATCAATTGCACGCAATTCAACAGATGGAAGATATATCTTTATGAGTACATATAAGCTGAAAGCTTTTGAAAATAGAAACACTTCTGAATGAACTTTAAGTACCTTATCCTGATGAGCGGTATATCATTTTGAATAAGAATATGTTTGAAATAGGAAGCAATAATATTTCAAAGGATTTAAGAATTTGCTGACTTAGATTATTTGTTAAATAAAGTTCGGTAAAAGAGATATAAATAAGAATTAATTTTTTAAAAGAAAGTACTTTGTGTAATTTATACAAATCTTGACCCAATTATTGTACTTGATTCACTGTCATACGAACGTGAACACACATACACACTAAAATACTGTAAGGAAATCAAATATAATTTTATATTTTCATGAACTGGCTGAATAGGTAATACTGATCAGTTAGCTTCCTCTAATACACACTAAAGGGAATTAGGAAAAGGTCTGTGTTTTTTTTTTTTGCTGCATTAAATTTATCTGTTGTTTTCGAAGCATACAATTCCTTCTTAGAATTAAAACAAGCTCTACAACAATTGACTTTTTTCAAAAAGGAACTGGAAAACAGAACATCATAAAGAGGATGACACAAGGAATGCAATTCAAAGAAAGGTTCACGAATGCAAATGAGATGTGCTTCTTGCTTAGCTTTTCTTTGCCAAGTGCACGGAAATGTGTTAAGTAAATTTTGCTTTTATAAAAAGTGTATGATTAATAAGGGATATAAAGTGTAATAATGTATAATTAAAATGCTATTACTTCTCGAACTTTTAAGTACTTAACGCTTCTTATACAAAAAAGAGATTGAACAGTGGGAGAAGGAAGGAAATGTGCCGGCCCTCTTCGAACCTCTTGCTAACTTTTCACCTCAGCATGAAGAACAACTAATTCTGCTTGCTCGCAGGTATGCAAATTTCGAGTGCGTGTGAATCTGTGGTATCGGTACACGTGCAGCCATCATAACACACCAGAGGATAAAAATAATTAGTTTGCTTTGATGATCTAACAACAGTCTTTGCCAAACTTGATTTCCCACATAGATCAATTCGGGTTTCTTTCTCTCCTAACGAATTAAGGTCAGAAACAATTGAGTTCAGCCTGGATGAGTAGAAGACAATTAATTAGTTAATATTAAAATTTTACTCAACAGCAATGAATTGAAATGTAAGAAATCAAGAAAACGCAAAGACATTTTTAATATCATCCACAAACATACATAATAAACACTCTTTACAGACAAGACGTGAATGATGAAGAACATTTTTAAGCCTACTTGGGTTGTTTGTTTACATGATTTAATCACCTCTGTCTATATATAGACCGTTTTTCGACTTGAAAAACCTTAAGTGATCTGAGGGGTGTAAAATAATTACAATAAGCTTCTAATACATGTTGTGACATAAAACAGCGACTGAAGTTAAGGATACAAGTGTGAAATGAAATAATCTTGCAACTATTCCAGATATTCGAACAGACATTGCAATACTTATCGATGTTTCAACGAGTTTAGATATCCTAGATCAACAGGATTTCGAAATTAAAAAATTAAATGTTGTTTTAATGGAGCTGTTTCAGTTATTAAAAGGAAAGATTGTGAGGAATTACATTAAAATAAATGTTTTTGTTGACTATCAATAACAGAAGATAATAAAAGTAATCGATTCGGGTGGTATTTTATGTTAGGTTTCCATTGCTTTTTGAATTAGTGAAGGAAATTCTTGTGTCCATTTATTGATAAGTGCTTAAAAAAAAGAAAAGAGAAACCTTAACATTTTAGATAAACATATTATGTTAAGATATAACTTCAATGAAAAAATTTTATCCCGTGAGATTTAGCTTTTTTTAAATTCTCTTTACCATAGTAAAATGCTGAAATAATTTGGTGGTATCAGAAGCTTAACACTTAGTTGATTTGGCCGAATCCATCCATAATAACTCTGGAGAAAGTACATGAGCAGATAGCTCAAGAGCTGTGTTCATTCAAACGCACAAGGCCCTTATTCAACGTTCTATTTGCTAAAAATCTTTAATGCATTTAAAATGCTCTAATTTGTCAAGTTGGTGTAAATAAATAGTTTCAATTATTAATGGATTTAAATGGCTGTTAAAGTAATTAACTCCTATTTAAAAGCTGTTTATGTTTATTAATGGCTTTGTAAAGTAATTTTTGTTAAAAATTACTTTTTGTGTTATAGATCATAATTTCAAGTGGCTATAATCTATATCAGAAAAGATTAGTTTTGTGAACTGAACATTTGGAAAGCAAACTAGCTAATGTTACTTTGCCTTAAGAATATTAAGTTCACAAGATTTTGCAGTGTAAATTGTAATGCTCCTTTGCCTAATTTGCAATGCTATTTTACATTGTAAATAATAAGGTGATATTGCATTCTAGAATAGTAGACAAAGGCCGTTTTCGTGAACGCTTATCACACCTGTTTTGTCCTTCTACCTCGATCTGTTTTAATGGAATATGTTTGCCCACAACTCTTTAAATCTATGGAATATAATATTTCCTGTTCATTGGCTATTGATGAAATAATATGTTTATTTAGTGGTCCTTGGATGCTCTGAATACGAAGGGAATAACACCTAATGTGATGAGACATCTAGTGCGGAGGTGCATTTCGTCTCTAGGGTTACGACATTTGTTAATTAGATCGAATCTCGACTTTAACTTCAATGTTAATTCGCCCTCATAATGCCGTTTGACCTTTTCAGAACTCCAAACTGCGTTTTAGTAGTCTTCTTTGTCGGAATGTCAAGTCTAGCGAACGAAACTAGTTGTTTAATTGCGGGCGTTGTAAATTGTTATTTTTAAATGAAATGTTTAAATGCATGGGTAACTAAAATCATTACAGTATGAAAATATTTAGAATTTATGAAATATATTTCATCTAATAAGTTGTTCTTTGAAGGAAGCTGAAAAGAAAGAAACATATTATAACGTATATATATAAATAAACTGAATACATCCCAAAAATATTTAGAACTCTCTTTGAAAGTATCTTTAGTTATTAATATAAGATTTAAATAAAATGTGTAATTTTTTATATTTTTGAAAGCTTAAAATGTTTATGGGTAGTCAAAGATAGTTTGATAAAACAATAATAATTCTTTGGTTTTTTTACTTTATCAGAGTTATGTATAAATTAGTATTTGATTGAAAAAATATTTTTCCTTTCTGCATATTCAAGGATTTTTCCTTCAACTAATAATCGACTTTAGACAAAGATAAACGGTTTAAAAATATCTTAAGAAATTTACATCATTCAATATCAGCAGAAAGAAGTCTTAAACTTCAAAATTCTAGCAAACATTAATATTTATGGATCGTAATTTTTTTTCCGAAAATAGAATTATTTAAGTAAAGTACTTCTTCATTAAAATTGGGCATCAGACAGTTATGGGGCTTTTTCAAATGAAATACGACTCATCTTGAAAACATTTTCATTTCAATTTTTAATAATTTATGATATCCCGTGATAAATCTAAAAACATTTTTGTTCTTTTTTTTTCACTCGATCGTTTCAAAATACTTTAGAAATGGAAGATAGCAAAAAGTAACATAAATTATAAAGACATTATGACTCGTCTGAAATTCTGTCAAAACTTTTATCACCTAAGTTGTGCGATATCAGATAATGTGAAATGTATTGATATTTTTGATTTTTCAAAATACCATTTGAGAAAAGTATATTACGTACTCTTCTATCTTTAAGTCCTATAAGTATTTTCTAATTAAAATAGCGACGCACAGTTTAATGTTTTCCTTTTCGAAAAGTTCAAGTATTTTAAATATATAAAAGAGAAAAATATTGCTCTTTTTTGTTTATCCTATAATGCACAAGGTGTTCTTTAATACGGGAA
The DNA here is from genome assembly GCA_019974015.1 of Nephila pilipes. Taxonomy (NCBI): domain Eukaryota; kingdom Metazoa; phylum Arthropoda; class Arachnida; order Araneae; family Nephilidae; genus Nephila; species Nephila pilipes. The sequence goes on along the minus strand of BMAW01082872.1, from coordinate 191,735 downwards.
TAGATAGCTTGGCCCATTCTATGATTCGGTACCGATAGAGCCTTTCGTTTTCTGATTTTTCCATTTGAATTGGACGCTTGTAGATTTTGACATCCCGGCCGCAATACAACGCTGCTTTCATTTTCACCCAGTGCTTATCTAACTATAATTTTTCAATTCAGTAAGTAGTTTACATATCACATTTACACAATATGATAATTGTGAACCGTTCATACAGAAAAATGTTCTCGAGGCCCAGCAAGTTTTTTTCAACTGTTTTTAAAACTAATAAGCATAGAACCGGATGAAAAAAGGAACATTGAGAGAAGTTAAAATCTCGTAGGAAAGGACTTTGGAACATTAAATTCCCCACGCCGAAAAAGTGCGCGAAACCTCTTAGCCAATTCAGGAAACGCTTGTGAACATGAATACCTCTATTACAGCTATAACGATGAACGATAATCCGAATAAATCGCTATGTGACAGGGGCATGGTTTCTAATGGACCATATTAAAGATAGCCTACTGTATGATAATATTTAAGTTTATTATACAAGTATATAATACAAAATCTTAGCCCGCTTTTGTAACATAATTTTGCGCAGCCAAATTTAATATAGGATACTTTATAACTGTCCCTTGTTGGTTTTAATAGATAGAGAGAGGTATATATTAAATTAAATATAATAAAGCTTTATTATTTTAGAATGTTACATTTATTCATAGCTATTGAAAATAATTTTGAGAATCAATTTATAAAACGTGATAGCTCTTGCCAGATCATGTAACTTAGGCATATAGAGAATGATTCTGTTATTTAGTATGAAACTTTTAAGAAAAGATGTATTAATTTGGGTACAATAAATGTCATTGACCAACAGTTGAAAATACAAATAATTTGCAATGACTTTAGTCATATACCTAATAAAAGGTATTTCCCAATATTTTCCGTTTTCAGTTTTTGGGATTTTTTATTGATTATAAAAGCCATCACATTTTTGAATAACATGTGCAAATGATATAGAATTTTTTTTATTCATTGTACAATTAAAATATACAGAAATTTGTTAAAATATTCATGCGAAATGATTTGATAGCATTTAAAGAAATAAAATATTTATGCATATGTGTACATAAACTATATAATTGCAGAATAATACACATCTATAAATATAATTTTAACATTGCTTAAAACATATTTGAAATCACTAAGATAAAAATATCCCAGAAATTATTCCATTATTTATAATTCCAAATGTTATTTACATCATTTGAAACAGTTTCAGTCCCTAAAAATGTTTTTTGTTGTTTTTCTTTTGTAATAATTTTAACTGGTTTTCATAGAAATCACAGTTGGAGTTGAAATAAGATATCTGACTATAATTACACTTAACATGAATTCAAAACATGATATTCTAGGTAAGTGAGCTTAAATTTATTATTTAGAGATTTTAGTTCAAGTAACTTGAATATGGATCTGTGGTTTCAAATACAGAAAAAATGGGGGTAAAAATTAATTGACGAGTAATTCATCTTTTCACTCAAATTGTAGGAAATAAAGGCCTGACAGTAATCGTATACACGTAAGGTATTAAAAATTGTTTTGGGTTTGATCAAATGTACTATATCTTGATCATTACTTTGCTGGAGTTGTGAAAAAATATCAAACAGCTTTTGTGGAAGGATTTTCTATCGTCATTAGTTACTTATAAGGCCATTCACAATTTATAACAGCACACTAATCCGCGTCGTTTGTCATCTTAAACTTAATAACAAGACCTAAATTTCAACTGAAGTTCAAGTATAGATCAATTAATTAAAATAGTCAGTTCTATCCAAATTACCTATATATACCCTACAGATAAGGGGAGGTTCTCCACAATTAATATTCCATACACAAGTGCAAACAACTTCCTATTATCTGTCAAAGAAGACACTTATCGGAATATGACGCGATTGCATCCTTCTATTGCTCCGATAGGGTTCTGTCGTAATTACACACAATCCTTCCACACACATCACACTAACATTCTTTTTACCGTAACCTTAATTATTTCAAATCAATTTGCGGTCGCTTTAATACGATTTGCTCATATCTATTCACTCTATTTACGATGTTTGCTAATTTACATTACGTCCCATTTGATTGGAAAGAAGCTGGCAATTTAAATATAAAATCAGAAAGAAAACCCAGATGTTAGTTGAAGTGAAATAAATTGAAAGGAACCCATTTTACTAATTTCTTATTTTTTTTTCTTTTATGAGTAACCTTCGAGTTTCATAAAAAAATACAAAAATACAGAAATTCTACAAAAGTATTTTTATATCAAAACAACGACCGTATTTTTCAATCCTTTCACTTCTTGCTTGGCGTGAACCTACTCTTCAAGTACTTTTTGAGTTTAAAAAAAAATATGTAATCGAAACTGTTAATGATCTAAACGTTTTTTACGGTTAAGTAACTGAAGAAGAATTTATTGAGCGAGAATTCAAAGTGTCGGAAGTATCTGAAGATGTAGTGTGAGATGTATCTACTTATAAAACGTTCTGAGACGTTTTCAAAGGTAAATTAAATTCGTTTTTTTTGTTTTGAGCTATTATAGTTAATGGAAATGTCTCCATTTCAAAGAGTAGCTATTGAATAAATTTGTTATGACGAAAAATAATGATCGTGTCACTTTTTTCTTTTTGAGACTCAGCGATTTGAAATTTATGCTCCAGAAACATAAGTACTATATGTGTTAAGTATTTTATTGCACTGTGTGATATATAACATTTAGAAATGGCTCATGAAAGTCAAGAAACTCTTTGAGAGTGAAAACCAATCGGAGATTTCAAATAAAGAACAATCATTAAGGAGACACAGTATTATAGAATCAGATTATCGAAATAATTTCATTATATATTTTACTTTAATTGAACGATCTTTCTAAATATTTATATAAATTGTCACAGCTCTGACGACATAATTTAGTGAGTTATTTAAATATTCTTTTACAGTGTGCCTAATAATTAATTTAACCTTTAAAATTTTAAAAGGTTTTTCTCAGCCTTTTATTGTGCCTAACGTTTATGAATTTAAAATGTCAAGTTTTTATTTTGTAATCGATACAACATTTTAAAATCTTTTTTGGTAGTTTCGCATAATATATTTGATAATTATCTGCAAGGGATATTGAACAGTGGATAAATACGTATTTTTAAAAAATCCCCAAAATCTTATAGAGTTGTCTTTTAATATTTTTCGTAATGTCTTGCAGAAAAAAGAATTGTATAGCTAAAAATGACGTTAGTAAAACCAAACCCATGAATAGAATAGTGAAAGGAACTTCTAATAAATGGAGGAAAAATAATTACTTAACAATAATATTAAAGTGTATCGAAGTTGTTGGAATTTTAAAAGATTGAAATATTTAAATAATTGTTGTTTTAAAAATGAATTATTTTTTTCAGAAATGTATATTTTATGTGAGTTCAAATATGGTTGAGTGTAAACTTTTTTTTTGTAAATATATAATAAGAAAATGCTTTCTATGTACCCTATCTCATTAAGAGTTATTAAATTTTATTGTAATTTGGGGGTGAGGAATTATCATATGTAATTGGTAAGAAGAACACACCATACTTAATATATATATAGGAGAGAGATATATAATTTGTACATAATCTTAATTCTTAAGTAATAAAAGAGATTTTCTATGAGATATTATTTGAAAAAGAAAAATGAAATTGCACCTTCATTGAACGAGAAGTAATGCAAAAAATAAACACCCAAAGATTATTTTTAGAATGTATTTCGGAGATAGTTAACTTTTGAAAACTACTTATCCTTAAAAGATAGTTTTATACTCTCCTATAAACTGGCGACAGCAAAAAATGATTTTCAAACTTATTGTTATCCTAAAGTTTATAACAAATTTGCTAATATTTGAATACATTTTATGAACAGATAAAATTTGATAACGATTATTAAAATCAATTTAAAAACTGTTATAAAATACGTGAAAATACAACGAAGCATGATATGTAGGAAATACATATCAAAGAATTGATCAGCTCTGAGATGTTCACGAATGCTTAAGTGATTTAAAAAAATAAGAATACATATACTTTTTTTTAAGAAAACTCTTTTTTCTTGGTGCATTTCAAGCAAAAGACATGTAGCACCTGTTCTCTTGATCATGCACCCATCCGATACTTATTCCTAAAAGTATATGTTAAGATTAAAATGCTCTTATTTAAAAATTTTCAAGGAGAATTAAAAACATCCAACATTGGGAAAGCTATGTTGAACTATCGGCCATTAATCTTTAAACTTAAATTGTAAAATAAACTCTTACGAAATTGTAAAATGCTGTTGCTCCGTATATTTTAAGATGGGGATGTTTTGAGTAATATAGAAACTAGAAAAAAGAACATGAAAAAATTGGATTCAAACTAATTAAAGAATAGTAAATCGTATCATGAAATTGATAAAATCGTAGCATAAAATCGGATGTTTGTCCAGAAAATTATTGGAAAGTATAAGTAAGAGAGAATGGTTTGAAACAACTTATGAGAGACATTGGAATTTTATATTAGTACACCACCAACTATGATGATGGAATAAATTATAAGACATGAAGCCCATTGGAATGTCAAAGAATAAATTTGACCTTCCATAACCCAGGTAGAATTGTGGCCCAGCATAGAAATATTTTCACCACTGAGACAGAACCAATATTAAATACTATATAATATGATTATTTCTAATGGCTAAGCTATCTAGAGCATACATAATGACTATACTTCAATAAATAAAATACTGAATTCTTTTTACAGCTATATAAAAATTGTTTTATTAGTTTTTCTCTATTTAAGCATGCCTAGAAGCTAACATAAGATGCATATATTTCAAATGGTTTTATAAAATGAAGAAAATGTTCTTACAGCTGTTTAAAACCTGTTTGACATTTTCTGAGTTTCCATTGACATTTGATGCCTGTTTAAGTACTAATTAGGAAAATTTATCATTCAATAGGATAAATAATATTTAATTTTCAATACAAGTTTGTCTCAAAGCTTAAGCCTCATATGAATCATACTTCAAAAAATAAATAAATTTATATTTCTGATCGTCGAGTTTAAGAAAATTTGCACTTTGGAACATTTTAAGACTGAGAAAAGCAAGTCAAATAAATGACTTATATTTTACTGCAATTTTGTTAAACAAATTATATAAACCATTTTATATAAAAAAATGCAGATAAAATATGGTAAGGGAAAAAGAGAGATTCACTCAAGTTTTAGAAACATATATATGAAAAAAAAATGTGAGACATGATGAAAATCAGGAAATCTTGAAAATAAAATGGTTTGAACAGGACGAATGAAAAGTCACTGGCCTTACTAGATGCGCTGATAGAATTAAATCCTACTATGTTTTTACGTGAGCCCTTAAACGCCCTCAAAGATGGTGTATAACATGAACAGCTGTCGATCATTAGTTTGTGAATGATAAGTATTTTGAGTGACAACTTTGTTATTGGAAAAAAAAATGGATAAAAGAATTCCGTGTGATAAAATGAATTCTTTTTGAAGAAAAAATACAATAGGCCAAAACAATATTTAAATTGAAATCAGCTTACAACA
>BMAW01082872.1:158790-174409 GCA_019974015.1 Nephila pilipes | reverse complement strand
TGAAGTTACGCAGCTGCTTAGATTAACACCATTAGAGTAACCTACCAGGCCGCAGCTCAGGCTGCATTAGAGTCAAAAGGAGGTATTTGAGTCAATGTCACTGAGAGGCCGAAAAATTGAGAGGAAGAAGGAGGGTCTGTCGATAAGCAAGGTCTGTGATTTTCGACAGCAGCCAGTTTCAAACTTTCTTGTCTTCCACAAAGTAGGAAGGATGATCTAATGTCACTTTATATTTTTAAATAAGTCTTACAAATGGTTTGTCTAATCAACGAAGCGGGTCTATAATATACAGTTTATTTGAGAACCTGTCTTGAAAGTCAAGTGACGTACTCAATTTGAACTACATACAACTTACATTAATACAATATAAGCATGAAATCCAAAATGAGCATCTTATTGTTTAAAAGATAACACAGGTGCCAACAATGGTCTAAGAAGGAATTGAATGATAAATATAAGAAACATAAAGTAAAGAGACAGAATTCACCTGGACAGACCAAGCACGTTTATTTATATCGCTCCAAGCGCATCCTAAAGAAATAAACTCTTCATAGACACAATTTTTACGTAGCCGATTGGTGGTCTGGCTTTTCTATTAAAACCCTGGGTGTTCTGTCCCACAATTGAATATTCAGGAGAGTTTCATAAATGTTTGTGAGATAGAAGCTTTTCAGAAACACGTGACAGAAAAATATGATTTCTGGAAATTATTAATTTCTTGTCTCAAGGCCTACTGGAAAATTGTAATTTTCACTTTATTAATATCATACTGAGGAGCAAACATGAGGACTTTTGGTGACGGGACCTCATTTCTGCCTCAGCCAAATGGAAGAGACGAGACACCCCAGCTGGCACCTCCATTTCCAACCTCCACTACACCAAAGGATTAGCCACCTCCAGATTCGACGTGCCACTTCACTGGTTTGGTGGACTGTATGGAGCTGTATTCGAAAATGACCCAATGGAAACACCGGCCAAGTCCAGACTTGTCCATTATCCATCATGATCTTCCGATGGCCGCTACTTTAAATAATTATTCTTGAACCCTCGAATCCTGTCTCTTAAAATCTGAAATGGGCCGCGGAAAGTTCCAATGAAAACATTATTTCAAGATAAAATCCACTGTGTCATTAAAGATCACGACTGAACATCCAGGCAAACTAAACTCTTCAGTGAAAAATAAAATTATAAATGAGGCAATGGGACAGTTTTGGACTTGTTCATCTTTATTTCTTAATCTAAAAGCAAATATGTTCTGGCCGAAAACTTTAAAAATTTTAAATGATTATTGGTTTACCTAAAAGTACACGAAACTCATCCTTATTATATGATTAATACTTGAAAATAAAACACTTAACAAACTTTAAAAAATAAACTTGCATTCCCTCTCAAGGAGAGTAAATTAAACTATTTCAAAAGTTTTCTTAAATTTTGCTTTGCAGAAAATTTCTAGAGTTTCCTGAACTAGAGAATTGTTTTGAAGAGACTTTTTGAGGATGTTATGCTGATTAAATAACAGAGCAGGGAATGTTTGAATGCATAATAACGGAATCAAAAATACGTTGTGAGTTGTTGACCAAAAAATTTAAATTAGGGAATATTGGAATTTTGAGTAATGTGATTATACTTATGATTTATTCGTTATGTTTTAAAGAGATAAAATAGATTCTTTTAAAGTTTTCGTTAAGGGTATTTCACAAAAATCAGAATTTTAAAATATGTGTGATGAAAGGTGAAATTTTAAGAAAAATTGTTAGTAAATAGTGTGTCACAAAATAAAATTATAAATAAAAAAAATTAAATAAATCATATTGCTTAAAAATATATTTATAATACAAGCATTTTTGAGAAAATATAATTATTGATTATATTTTATTTTCTCAAAAATGAAATAACTGAATTATTTCAAAAGAACTTTAAAGTTATTTCTTTGAAATAACTTTGAATTATATCATTTAATGCAAAATATGCATTTTAGATTATGAAAAGTTAAACAATATTTTTTTTCTTTGTTTAAGTTTCAAATATGTTAAAGTGCTGTAAAAAATACACGGTAGAAGTTTAAGTACAATTAATTGATTGATTGGTTTGTTTAGGATATAGAGCAATATAGGTCCTTATCCCCAGTATAATAAAAATAGATGTTTATCAAATAAAAAACCAAATTAAATTCGCTTCATTTTTGTGACAGATTAAAACAGGCTGTATTTTTAATCTATTAGATAAAAACAGTTAACTGATAAAGTATTAAAACAGCACAATAAAGGGAATTTTAGTTCTAAATGCGTCATTTTATGAGCTTTTGATATCATAGTAAACATAAGGTGCACTAAAAAATAACACAAGTGTTTCTAGCGATGGAGCTCGTAATTCTGAACCTCAATCAAGTGACGTGGACGACACCTGAGCTGTCACCTATCTTTCTAAGCTTCCACGCCATACCAGTATGAGGAATAAGAGCTTCGAGAGATTTAACGTGTATCAGATCCGATACAAAACGAGTCTTAAGTGGGATAAGGGCGAAATTAACAGCGAAATTAACACCGGCAGCGAGTTCGCAACCATGACCACTAGGCAACAGCAACTACATATAAGGAGCGAGAACAAAGTGCATATTAGAAGAAAAGTAACGGATATATTGTTCTATAATGATAAATAAAATTATAAAGTAGAACATCGAATATCCAAAGCAATTGGGAACTGAGGTTGTTCGGATAACTGATATTTGGGATAATCGATCATTTACAAAAATAATGGTACCAATATCATATGACAGTGATATTAAACATAAAACTGTATTTAATTTGCCTCACAGATGTTAAAAGTAGCACAGAAAATAGATTCGTTTATTTTGGCAAGATCAAAATAGCCATTAAAGGGTCTCCCGACCCTTACAAGTTCGATTTTTTGAAAAAAAAATGTATTAAAATATAAATATTTTTTGAATACTTTAAAACAAACTTCATGAAAATACTCCAGTTATTTCTCGGTAAATATTTAAAAATGTACATCACAACTGTTTTGTGTGGAAAACTTAAAAGTTCATTTTCTGAAATTGTGATTTTTCATCATTTCGGGGAAGGTATCTCAAAATTTATTTATGAAAATTGTAGTAATATTATCATAATATTTTGCATAATTTGATCTAATATTATTCGGTTTTGTACATATTTTGATACATTTTTAAGGACAGGTACATATTAAAATATGAAAAAATTTAATATCAATTTTAGATTTCTTAAAATTTGAAAATTGTATTAAACATTAAATAGTTTTAGCTTAATAATATTTCTAAGTGTTTATTTGCATTGTGTAACAAAAACTATATATTCTGATGCAAAAACATTTATATAAGTTTGTTTGCTGAAATCTATACACTATTTAATAATGTGAAAATATAGAGCAATATTTTATATTCCATTCAATACCAAACAGAACAAAGGATGAAATAGAGAGTTATTATTAAACAATATTTTATAAATTATTTGAAATTTTGTATAACATTTAAAATAAGTTTATCAACGTACAAACTATGAAGTATCACACACACAAAAAACGTCATTTATTTGAAGTTTTAAAATAGTATGAAGATTCGAAAGTTTGTGGAAAACATGCTCAATTTATCGTGTTTAACAGTCGCATGACCCCTCAATGCTCCCTTCTACCTGCCATTTTAAATTTGTCGACGTAATGTTAATCCTATGGAATTACGACTTTAATTCTCCAATCTTTACTATTTGATTTATTTGAATGCAATAAAATTCACCTGAAAGAGTAAGAAATAACGAATGCTTCTACAGAATTACTTTTTTCTTCTGTTTTTTAACAATATTTTGATCTCTATTTTAATGATTCGTTAGCGAGTTTTCTGATCTTTAAAATATTTTAAAATAATGTTTAAAAATAGGAGGAAAAAAAGTAATTCCACAGAAGCAGCATTCATTATTTTTTGCTCTTTCAGATGCATTTTATTGTACTCAAGTAGATCAAATAGTAAAGATAAACAAAATTAATCGAAATTCCATAGGATTAACATTATGTACACGAAATCAAAATGAAGGGTAGACTTGAGCCTTAAGTAGGCATATAGTTTCTGAAAAGAATTTCAAAATTTTCTTTTATTTCGCAGCTGAGATTCATGTTTATTGCCGCTAAATCTAAATAAAACATTATAAAGGCAGGAAATGGGCCGCTTCACGCTTTTTTTTAGATATTTTAATCACTTCAGCGAAAAGGTTTCTCATTGAATGATACTTTTTCAGCATGGTCGTTATCGAAAGGCTTTTCTTCTTCACCCAAGGGTCAAGATCGTGGTCATTAGTGATACTGGCAATAATTTTATCATTCATAAATACTTGATAGCTAGGGTCATTGACATCATATTCAAATCCGTCTCAAATATTTTTCTGGTGGCATTCATCAAATCTCGAAGATTCTCTCTTTCTTCAGCTAAAATATAAAATTGAAATCTGAAACGCTTTCATTAAATGATGTTTCGGTTGATTGGTATTCGGATAATCAACGGTTTACGGTAATTAAATAAAAATAAAACTATGAGTATAATCACTAAATATCATGACTTGGATTATACCGATTTTGAGAAGAAAATAGTTTCCAAGTTCAATTTTTCTATTATGACCTTGCGTAGTTATACGAAAGGTTATCAAGTAATTTTAATTATTACTAAGATATATTCTAGATAGATCTGGTTAAAACGTATTCTATATATCAACTGATCCTTACGTACATGATGTAATAAATTACAGTTTTCATGTTAATGTGTTTGGTTTCAGGAAGCCGTAGATTAAAATAACCCGCAGTATGGATAAGTTAGAATTAAAAAAAAAATCTGTTGAGTTCTACAATAACGGTCTTAACTAGTAAACCAAAGGAAACTAGGAGAAATGTTAAACTCTCGATATTGACAATGTAGAGTATAATCTTAAGAATAACAATACAAAAAAGTTCATTGCAAAGTTTTGAAAAGAACAGATTTAGCCACCCAAGGAACGCTTTTTTTTATAATTATTATTAAATTACTCATTTAAATATAAGAATTAAAGTTAGTGATGAAATATTGAGAAATGGACAATAGTTAACTTATACGATATTAAAATGAAAGGAAATGATAAATTATTACGTTCAATATATTTAAGCTAAATATAATTAAAAATTAAAGCAAACGATAAATTATTAAATTGAAGAAATTTAAGCTAATTGTAACTAAAATTAAGGCAAACATTAAATTTTTAAATTGAATATATCAGCTACATGTAATTAAAATTAAAGCAAACGATAAATTATTAAATTGAACATAACTGAGCTTAATCTTTTTAAAATTAAAGTAAACGATGAATTATTAAATTGAAATTTATATCAGCTACATATAATTAAATTGAATACATTTAAGCTAAAAGTAATTAAAATTAAAGCAAATGATAAGAAATTGAAAAATGATATGTTACGCCAAAATTGGTCTAAGTAAAACAATAGCCATCACAATGGCTGCCTCACAGCTGTCTTAAAATTCTAAATAACGTTATTTATTTTCAGTCATATCTTGATTCCAGTTTACATATGATTTAAGGTAATACATAAATCGATAATCAAATAAAATACTAAATTTTTATATTTGTTTCACTTCAATCCAATAAAAAAATTGGGGGATATTTAATACGACATATTTTTGAAAATTGAGTTCCTTAGAGGTGAAATCAAGTATCAGACATATATTTTATTTAGTCCAATAAGAAAACCAGGAAAAATTTATTCTGACTTTTGAAAATTAAAATCATTACTGGTGAAAGCAGATATCAAAATATACTCAAAAATAAGAAAAAACTCTAGAAAAGTGGTCAGGTACGACATTTTTGGGTCAACAAAAACAAATGCCCCTTTGGTTCATAAAAGGAAGTTTCTATCCTGAATTTTGGTTGTAATAATTAATACTGTACAGTGGGTTATACTGATAACAAACAAATCAATATAAATAGCTGTTACTTACGACATTATGTACATAAAGATAAATTAATGTGCAAAATAAATTTTTTCCAGAAATTTTACATCTATTAAAACTTTACGATACTCTCTCCTATGATAATGAAAACGAAATTTCATTAGATTAATACATAATTGAAGTCGAAAGGAAATAAAAATATTGAAGAATAATAAAGTGCAAAATATTTCATGTTTAGCTTTTATTTATTAAAATTAATACTTTGTAGATAAATTTCAAACCATAGTGGTAACTGATATGAATTCTATCATTCGGAATAAAATAAGGCCGAAGGCAAAAATTAGTTTGCAATAGAAAATTCAAAGCCCAATTTTTTATGATATACAGCAATTCACTTCAAAATGAGAACGAATAGAACTACCTGGTTCTAACTCAATAGAAGGCGATTTTCTTGATACTTCAACTTTTGCAAAATAAGAAAAAAATGAAAACCAATCAGAGGGCAAAAAACAAAGTTAATTGCATACTCATAAAATAAGCCGGATATTTTAAGTGGCTTCTAGTCTGTATTAATTATTGAACTAAGATATGCTTAATTAAAGCATAAAAAGAGAAAGTTTATCATAGAAAAAAATTACAATTTTTAACTCGAGACTTTACATACGTCATCATTATGGGAAGAGTTCTCGAAATTTTGTTCCTGATACACTCTAACATATACAGCAATTAAAGTTTTTTTTCTTCAGAAAAGCTTAACTTTTTTTGTTTATGAGAAGTGATTCTATTTTTCTTTTTGATGATAATACTTCTATTCATGTATAAATGAATAAATAAAAAAAGCATATGCTTATTGTTGCTTATTAAAGAAAGCATAACTAATTAAATGAATTTTATTTAAAAACTTAAATCATTTGTTTTCTTCCGGCAATAATTCATCTTACAACTTTTTTCATACTTATTTTCGTTCCATAAAACATTGCAAAGAACTAAATCTTTTTGATTCATTTGTTTAAAATTACCGAATGTATTTCATGGAATTCTCATTGAATACTCATTTAAAAAAATATGACGAACCAATCTCAAAAAAAATGTTTATTAACAATATTTTTAATGCACTATATGGTTTATAAGATTTGAGTCTCAAGGTTCTCGAGAATAGATGTGAGCTCACAAGTGGACTTCATATGTCGACCATGGTCGAATACAGTCTGCAGATGGAAATTTAACAGGTTTGTGAAGGAATGTAGGTTTATGTCACAATGCTGAAACCGGCCTTTGAACCTTTGCCGGAAAAGGAGTATCCATACAATGCTTAACAAGCCTTTCATTGTTATTCTGTGAAATAAATTTGTTTTAACTTTTATTTCCTACCACAGTGAATAATTAATTACGACTTCCTACTCTCGTATTTTTAATACAAGGTAAGAAGAAATTTTATTTTCATATTAGATATTGCTATGGGGGAAGGGAATTGAGACTGAGATTGATAACGAAATACATATATATGTTAATATATGTATTGTAATATCAAAAGTAAATAAGTATTTTAAAAACTTCAGCCCTAAGAACTTTGTAGAAAGGTTTTAATTTAGTGACTAAAATGTATTTTAAAAACTCCGAAGAGAAACGGTACGCAGTCTGGTACGCAGATCCACTTTTAAAAATTTCTTCAAAAGTTCTTAGTCTAATATCAATTATTAATAGGAGATTTATGCTTTGCTTTATTTTTAACTGAGAACTCTTTCTTTTACTTGTAAATTCCGAAAGATCATAAAAGATCCTCAAAAGGTACAAAAGATGTACAGAATCTTTTATGGCAGATGATTAAAGATATTTTTCAATCTATTCTCTTTTTACTTGGATCGAAAATGCTATTTTTTCGTATTTTTGAGATTTAAAATAGTAAACAATAACAACTTTTAATGGACCAAACACTTTTTAATCTTATGAAAAAGAGTTTTTTGAAAGACATCAAATTTAACATGTTGAAAATATTTGAATATACTGCAGTGAGTTTTTTCACGTAAGAAGTCACACAAGTATGCAGTGGGGGGGAAGGTATTTGTTTCAATTATGAGTTCTTTCTTATTCTGAACTATCAACAGTCAATTGGGGAGATGTCCTTTTTAAAGATAAATGATCGAATGTCTTCTTAAGTATCTCTATTTTACTAATTCGGTAATTTAAAGTTAATGGTTAGAGACAAGATGCAGTATACGCTAAATTCCTCCCCTTCCTCCCACATTAATATGTGTGGCATTTATGTTTAACGTACAAATCAGCAAGTTCAACATTTGAGATGAAAATCCTCATCGCCAAAAAAATCGAATACCGTCAATCTGGGGGAATAATATTTAAATATAAATAAAATATATAAATAAAATAGGTATATAAATAATATATATATATATATATATATATATATATATGTATGTATATATGCACATTTCCGAAAGCACTTTTATTGATTGTTTATTAACGTCGTACTTAGAAACAACACGAGGTTTAATGGTGGTAGATCTCGCTATTTTGAGCCTCGGCTATAGACGAGGACAGCACCTTAGCTGGCACCTCCCTCTCTAAACTTCCACACGACGCCAATAGTATTACTTGGAACATCAACCAGATTTATTTAATTCTCTTCATCCTCACTTCACTGCGAGTCTACAGTGGTATTAGGCGCTCGAACCCACGAAACAACGTCTGACAACTCGACGGAAGAAATGCTGGACGCTAGTTTGTGACCATGACCACTAGGCTACCGTGACCTTCCTAGATATACTTATTACTATCGGTGAGTTTCTTTGTTTGTAAATTTAGAAATTTTTTTTGATTGTGATAAAATACTACTCGAAGCAACGAACAGATTTTGAATAATGGTTTCAGGTGAATTAAATAACTCTTAGCAATTTCTCCGAAGAGTGTTTAAAACTGATTTTTTGTCTTGTTTAGTCATGTCCATGGAAATTATCTCCATGTAAAATGCATTCGATAGACTCGCAGACTCAATGGAAATTATTGCCAGATCAGATGCTAATTCAAAGGAAATTACCTCCAGTGGCTCCTAAGAAGGTCAAAACTAAGAGAAAATTACTTCCAATGGCTTGAACAGCCTAAAAAAAAGTTTTGTTTCACAATTGATGTCAAAATCTTTTTTAACTTTTCTTGAATTTCAATTTTTTTAAAATATGCTTTAGTATGCACTGAGATGATTCATTACTCGAGGGGGTGAGTATTACCTATTTTTTGATATAAGAATTTATTTCCACATATTACAAGTTTAAACAAAAGAAAAAAAAATGAATTGAACTAACACTTCATTTTACATGATTAAATAAACTGGAAATAAATTGTTACATACCGTATATATATATGATATTCTAATAATTGTGTCTATGACACCATTGTTTCTCTACTGAGGAAGTGACCGCGGTAGCCTAGTGGTCACGATCGTGAACACGCGGCCTGTGTTGTTTCCGTAGAGGCGTGGGCTCGACCCCTGAAGACATTTAAGACTCACCGCGCATCGCACTCGGAACTAAATGTAGTCGAGGTCTCATGTTCCCCCTTTGGTGAGGAATTGAAGTTTAGAGAGGGAGGTAATAGTTCAAGTATCGTTCACGTCACTTGATCGATGTTTAAAATTACTAGATCCATTGCCAATAGTCATCATGATGCTTCTCAGTGCGATATTAATGAACAATCATAATCATATCCCTGCTTAGGATCTGATCCATTGAAATTTTCTCAGGAATCGGTCGAGGAATGATCAGGTAGTCAAAAATTTAAATTATATTTATTTTGTCTAATAATTATAAGAATAAACAGTTGTATAACGAATGTGAAGCGTTAGCTAGCTCGAGTCCAAAATCAATGATTATAATTGAAAAATCTACTAATCTAAAATCTTTAAAATTAGATTCGAGTCTAGAACAATACTTATACACTGGGTTTGAGTTAGTCAAATATCAGCTATCCAACGATCTCTTAATTTTATTGTACCAATTTCATATGCACTAATATCTCCCAAACATTCTATCTCCTCTCAGTGATTTTAACACGTCCAATCCCTTTGTCTTCTTTTTCCAATTCACTATAAGTTTACATAAATAATAATGCTGATACACAAGATCCGGTTTATTCACAAGGCTAGATTCTCAAATATAATAAGGCCATAAAGTAACTCAGAAGATTAATTGAATTGGGAAAACCCAAAACAACCCTTTACGCATTAAATGTTGAAAGATTATCTATTTTTGAAATTATATTATAAAATAAATTAATTTTCAAATCACGGTTAATCACAGGAATACTAGGTCATCCATCTACTTTCAAAATGCTATATTTTCATAAATAAACGACACAGAATGATACGTAATTCATGAATGCAAAGGGATAATACAGAAGTTGCAAGTGTTTGATAAAAATTCCTTTGGTTATACGTCTGAAGTTAATTAAATAAGAAAATTCTATTATTCGCGTTGTAAAAAGTTAGCGGTAATAGATTCAGCAGAAGAAATACGTTGTTTAAGTTCGCATAAATTTATATATAGGCAGTGATGGTGCACATGAACTTTATCTTTTACAAACTCTCATAGGAAGAAATCATATGGAACCATATCTGGTGACTTAGATGGCTAATTGTGTAATATCAAAAAAGTCATTTGATCCACTGTGACCAATCTAACTGGGAAGTAGTTCCATTAAAGTTTCTAAAACAGCTTGCCGGAAATAGCTACAAGAAGTAAACATGATAGGTATCTATATTCCACAATTTTACTTTATATTCTTGGTGGTTTATTTTTGAAAATGAGTAATTTCAAAATTGGTTGAATCATTTTGAATAATCATGTTTATATACTTCGAATTTAAGAATTTTCAAAAAGTAGCAAATAATATTTTAAAATTTCACCTTTAAAAAAGTCCAGAAAATTTATAAAATTTTGTTCACTCATTGAATATAGTTTTATTCCTGAATCTGTGTAATTGAAATAGAAAAAAGAAAACTTGTTATCTGGAACTTATTTTAATGCAAGCGGTTTTTCTATCTGGCATTTCTTTGTTAAAATGTTATTCTTACCCACTGAAATAGTACCTTTAACCGCGTGATTTATCTGCGATGCACTTTCGCAGACGGGAGGAGAAGACGAGATACACGTCAGGTGGAAAAGAAAATTACTTGCAATACTTTCACATATAATGCATATCATTTGCAAAAATTTCTATTCTAAATGGGCTTTTTCAGAGAAATAAAATACTGAGTCGAATGCAACCAAAGAATTGTGCTCGAGGGATACATTTTATTTTTTTTTTATTTTTATATTAGATGGTGAGATTTATATACGAGTGGCATATTACTGTCGGTTTTAAATCAACCCAATTTTTGTGAAGAATATATATATTTGAAAAGATAATTTTATTGAATGTTTTAAAATATCACATTAAAGCTAGTATAATTGGACAAACGCTTAAGTTTTTCAAATTCGATTTAATACAGTTTATTTTCGAGGATATATATTATATAACTTGAAACTTATCACTAAAAGATATAACTGCAAGAATTTAAATCACAAATAAACTAGGAATATATTTTAAAAGTTAAAATAATATCAATAAGTAAAAAAACCATCTGTACAATAAGAAAAAGGACATAAATAAAACCATTAAAATAAACAAAAATTGCAAATAGAAAAATGAAGGAAAATACAATATTCAAAATTAAGTATAAAAAGAGAATTGTTTAAAATTTTTTAAAAAGGTAAATTGAATGAAAAATAAACAAGTAACAGAAATATCACAAAATATATAGTAATTGAAAAGAAATGAGATTTCAAAAATTTGAGGAAGAAAAAAAAATGGTAAATATTATATTCAAAGATGTAATAGGCTTTAAATTGTTAGTCTGGGTTATTCTAGAATTATTGGCCAAACTATCTGGTCAACAAAAAAATATTATTAAATAAATAGTTACTAAGCCAAAAAAACCCATTGGAAAATAAATAAAATGCAAAATTAAATTAATTGAAAATAATAAATGCTAAATTAAAATAATTGAAAATAATAAATGGAAAATACAATCCAAGCCTAAATAATTTCTTTCTTGCTTCCAAAAATGAAATTATTTGGTAACAGGTCCTTACTTTCAAAAATAATTCTCGTGAGGATGTGCAAGTGGAATCAGTTCAATAATGAGAATAATAGCTAATGACACTTTATTCACAAATATTCGAGACATGACGATTTACAGGTAACAAAAGTTAGACAGATTGACAGCAGAACCAAGAAATACAATCCTTGTATATATTAGCAACATAACAGAAACAAAAATGACACTTGTAATCACAGTCGTAGACACGTTCAATAAAATTCAACTCACCAGTGAACTAGTTCACAATATTGACAAATGCCCAAAATAATACTTTGCAAGGATTCCGACAGCTTCCAGCAGTTCTTTCTGGTAAAGATTACTTCGTGATATATTTATTTGTTCATGCTGGTGATGGTTTCGTGCGCAGATCCACTCATTTAATGCCTACAGATTCACTCACGCTTCACACTTCTCCATATTTATAGCTGGTCTACAGAGAAAATGTGTAATATTTGCCCTTAATAAGATATCGATTAGATTCCAACATTTTCGAGAAATGTGAATTTTTCATCACAGTTACCAAGTCCCAAAAAGGATCACCAAGGTTGAGGGGTCATTGCTTAAACCTTTCTTCAAATACGAAGAAATCTCAGTAAATATCTCTCCTTTATAAGAGTGCGGGCGCATCATTGAAGATTCGAAACAATAAAACTCTAGTGGAGGAATCTAAGTAATGAATATATAAATCTAAAAGGGGTGGTGTTGCCCCACATTTTTATTGCGTCATTCGTCTGAAAATTTCACATTTTTTAACTTCTTGTATACACACACTACATCCACAAAATTACAATAGCGTTAGCTTTAAAATGATTGAATTTCGTTGCTCTTAATTATTCAGTTTTATTAGTCCGAAAAAACAGCATACCCTTACTTAAAATACGTGCCTCTACGTCCCACAGATCATAGATCCCCCCTCATTAATCTTTTCTTCATATATTTCTTTGCAAATTCGATTTCAAAAGTAATGACACCATGTCGTTACTACTCTTTTTTAACGTTAAGACTCCGTACCACTGAAAATACTTTACAGCCTTCGATTCTCAAATATGCAGGGCCCAAATGCTTATCACTTTTTTCTGAAATGTCGGATAAGAAACATTATTGATATTATTGGTAGAATATCGCATCGCTTGATGATATTTCCTGGTTTGGCGATGGGAAATTTAACAAATACCTCTTATTATTTTAAAAGTAGTTGTATGAATAATTAAAAGATAGAGTAAAAGAAATATATCAATATTTTTTTTCATTAAAAAATATGTGATGTAAAATGGGCAGTTAAATTTAATAGAATATATAATTAGAGTTTATAATATCTGTTTTTGCAATGGGATATCTTAGGTTGAAAATATATTTAAATTCTTAATAAGACATGCAATATCTTAAATAATTTAAATTATTGATACGTTTGTGAATAAATTTTTTTTAAAAATATATATATATGAGTAATGGGTGATTTTGAAAAGATAAGTTATTAGAATAAGGTTTTTCTGTCATATTTGCATGAGCTCATTTATTAAAGTGATATAAATAAGGACGCTTTAATTATAACCACCTTGCATTATAAATTTACAATTTCTTTAAGTAACGGGTTCATTTAAGCATCCATTTCAGGTGCAAATATTAATTAAGTAGATTTGTAATATATTGATTTTATAAGAAGGACGTAGTAAATGAGGGGTCATGTGATAGTGAGTTTATGGCCGGTGTTGTTTCAGTCGAGTCATTGGTTCGAGTCATGTTGTCATTGAAGCTATTTTATGTACATGGTCTAATGTATGTTAAAGTTAATGAAGCACAAAGTCTTCATAATGTGATCATGTGAAAGTTACGAGAGTAGGGGCAAGTTTAGGTGTCTTCTTTTTTTGATCGTGGTGCAAAATCGCTAGGTCAGTCTTCGATAGTCTTAGAATAGCTTCTAAGTTAGATATAAATAATCACATAATCTAAGAAGCTACAATTTTTTTTGTTAAGCCAACAGAAAATATTCTCTTTGTAAGTTACTTTGTCTCTATTAAAAACACTTATAATTTCCTATGTTATTGTTACGTTTGCAATTCAAATCATAGCTAGGATGTAAAAATTAGTTTTGTTCAAATTTTCTGGATTTTTTCGTCAGGACAGGTAATAATATTCAATAAATTGATGATTTCAAAAAATTAATATTAAATGTGCTTGTAAATTAAAAAGCTTCGAATTGTCATAAATGGAAATTATGCAAAATACAGATACATTTGGCTCTTAATAAGCGATTCTTAAATAGGAAATAGTTTCTAAGCAATTCAATATTGAGATGTAATGAGAAAGAGTTTTCTAATTAACACAGTCTGTCTCACAACTTGATTGAATTGTTACTAGGTTATTTGGATAACAGAACTTGGCGAAGAGTTTATTTGTAAAGTTAAAGTTGATGTACGTGTGTTACTCTGAGATTTCTAAAGGAATTCATAAGGACAGTTACTTGAAAAGAGCATTTGAAATTCTCTAAAGTCTCTTGAATTATTCATTCTAATCCTGGTTAAAACATGCACATTTTTGAAGTTAAGAAATTAGTTATTCAGCCTGTTATTCCTTACAACACACACTTAGTCTTCATTTAAATATAAAATGTCAGTACTTTAACAGTCTTTTAAATATAAATTGTTATTAAGCCTACAATTTATTTTAATTTTAAACTAAACAGGCCAAATACGCATTCTGTTCCATTGATATTCCGGAATATTGTTTATACAAGAAAAATAGTAATATATTAAATAGTAAATATGAACTCTTGAAATCAACTAATTTGTAAATTATTTTAGGTAGGTGTACACTAAGTATAAGTAGATAGCGTGTATTCGTCGTATTCAGTTTTCAGTGTTAAATTATATACTGTGGAGTGAACTGAAAGGCAGATTGAAATACTTTGAGATTTTATTGAATTGCTTTCTACTAATTCCAAATTAAAAGGAAAAAATGGCATCAAATAATTAACAAGAATGTTTAATTTTCTAAGACGAGGAAATAAATTTAGCAAGGTTCAAAATAAATTAATGAGTTAGAATGATTAAAGAGAATTAATTAAAATCTAACAATTATTTTCGGTATCGGTATTACTAATTCAATGTATTGTTTGTATAAAATTGTCAAAATGTAATTACGTATTCCTTTTTACAAATCTTCTGTGAATTCGATTCTTTTTTGTTACTCGAAGTAATCAAATTTTACAAATTTTATAATAAATCTTATCCAACAATTCAGGGAAGAAAGTAAAAGATTTAATATGTTGACAATCAGAAACTCCATCAACATTTTATTGTATTAACTTTTCGAAGTCCTTTTTTTATATAATCGAATTTAGAATGAAAGTGCAATCCGTTAAAATCAGGAAGTAAGACTAGCTTGTTTAAACAAGAAAGGGTCGCAATTCATCGTCTTCTACTTTAAAGATATATTGTCAATATCTTACGATATTTCTTATTTAATTTATTTACACGAATAAAGACATGGAGGTGTAAAGCAAAAATAAAAAAAAA
>BMAW01082872.1:125359-153790 GCA_019974015.1 Nephila pilipes | reverse complement strand
ATATATATATATATATATATAAAATCGCGCATTTATTTGTATTTGAAGTTCATAAAAATTAAAATTCTTAATTAAAGTTTAATTATCGCAAAAATGTATGTAATATATAAATGTATAAACTATAGAGTTTCGTACTTACAGAAATTTAACGAAAATAATCCATTTCACGGGTTTATTCGAAAGTCTGTGGATTGTAAGCATTTTTTCCCACTTGGATATATTAAAGTCACTGAAGATCTGAAGTCCTTCACTGTCAACCAATCGTTCTAATGCTCATTAAATCTGTCGATGTCCATGTCCTCCCGTTGGCAGGTTTAGGAAGTTTGGAGAGTGAGGTATTGGTCAAAATGTCATTATCATCTTTTGACCAAGACTCAAAAATACGAGGTTCGTCTCATATAGCCCTTGTATAGTTTTTAAGGGCGACGTTAGAGCACTATCAAAAAAGTCATCATGAAGTTTTTTTTTGTAATAGAAAGGTGCCCTTTAAGGCATCTGAATAACTTTTATGCCACAATTTCTGGCAGTGCAACAATGGGACATCATCTGCATCTTGATTTGCGGAACATCACGAACAACATGACATTGTACATTGCCTTATTGAACACAATAGCGCCACAGAATCATTGGAGATATTCGTAAAACGTAAACACAAACCTAAACTCATCGGAAATATGACGGCTGACAAAAATACTGATTATATAAATAAGAAATAAAAAAAATGTATTACCCATCTAAAAAGTTTTATATGATCTGGTAATACCATTACCCAAAAAATAACATTGAACTGAAATGATTATATAAAGATTCTAAGTTAAAAGGACTATTTTTCACATATGTCAATGTTTCCTTATTACAATAAAAGCATAAATATTTTACCGAACAAAAGCAATGTTAACTTTTGATAACAAAAATACTAAAGAAAACGATAACACGATGAATTTAAATTATTCAATTAAATATATTACATTTCAAGCAAACGATAAAATATTGAAATTGCCAACAATTTTTTTAAAAAAAATATTAAAATTAAAGCAAACGATAAATTATTAAATTGAATATATTTTAAGCTAAATTTAATTTTCAAGCCGTCAAATGAAAATAAAATAAATCTTTAGTTATTAATCTATTCTCAACATCCATTACAGAATTTTGAATTTCAATTTTTTTAATACAGCATTTATATCCTTTGTTTAATCATATTTAAATAATGTTCATCAGTTGAATAACAACAATTTTAGTCTGAAATTTATTGTTTCACTGAACATTTATTAAACTTATTAAGCGATTACCAAATGCCCTTCCTCCTTTATATACGTAAATGCAGAATCAGGTGTATTGTAACATCTACTCGTAGTTACATTTAAAGATTATTATTATTCTGTGATGTGAGTGTAGATTTAATAGGTGAATACATATGAAATATAGTAAATTATTACTTAACATTCCAGTATAATGAAAGTATCAAAATATTCAGATATATTTTTCCTTTATATTACATCTAGTCTATTAAGGGATTACTAAATACCGCTACTCTAAGACAATAGTCTCATTCATTGAATTTAAATTAAATTAAATGGACGAGATTATAATTTTTATTTAATTTATGTACAAGTTTATATCGAGAGTACTTCCTTGTTTAATTTACGTATAAGATAGAATAGATAATATAAAATGCGTGTGTGTATTTTAAATCGTAATCATCTCATTTTCCAAATTTACTTAATTTAGCGGCAGGAATAAAAAGAACCATTTAGTGAAAAGAAAAACACAAACTTAGTATTTTTGAGTTATAATACGAATTAAGTAAACACATGAAAAAAGAGAGCTTGCGAAATTAATTTTCAAGTTAGTTATAAATATTTTTTTTAGTTTTTCAGTAAATAATAACCGATTACAAAACTTTACCAGCATTCAAAATATTAAAAGGAGCTCATTAAAATATTAATGTACTGAATATGATATATCTCATAATATGTGTCGATCGCAATACTTTTTTCTTTTCATCATATATTGCAAATTATTCATTTTTATTAAAGAGTTTTGTGAACATTTCAAAGTTTTATTAGAATGTTAAGGGTTTGCATGTTTTTAGTGTTACTATACTATATTTCGATTGATTGTATTTTCACGTCACATTCAAAAACATAACGAGGGCTGTCGGTGACGAACATTGCAATTTTGTGACGAGTGCAATCAAGTGATGAGCAAGACACATGAGCTGCAAACCTCTTTTAACTGCGCATCATCCCAAGAGGACGGCATGGATCCTCTTCCAATTCATAATGGAGTTTCACGCGCATTTCTCTTTAACTAACCCTGAAACTACTTACTACGAAGATTTATGTGAGTACCTCGCCTTGTGTAAGAGCTGTTTGATACATGTAAGTTAGATTTACTGCATAGTAATATGTGTGAATAATATTGAAAACATAGAGGAATTAGATATATATTCGTAGGAATTTTTCATTGATTCAAACAACTGTTAAGCGATTTACTGAGAGAGCATATTTGACCCGTATAACGTCACGAGAAGTCTGTTTAAATCGGTTTCAGTGATAGAATCATCTTCTTAGAGTTATCGAGATGAGTGGAATTCCCCTTCATAATAATTGGTTCAGGACGCAAATAATTATCCATTCCACATTATAAATTTATTTTTCATATTACTTATTCAAGATTGAATAAACTGGTTAAAGACTTTTAGCTGATTATTATAGAAACACTGTATATTCTATTCGTTACTAATTTAACGTAAATTAGCTTCTCTACACAACAGGTAATTAATAAAGGCAGGACTCAAAACCTTGCCTCAACGAAAACTACGCCGGACATGGGCTCGTGACCTTGACAATTCGGCTACATCGGGCTCAGTGTTACTATAAGATGGTGATTTAATGAGTGTTATATATTCACGCTCATAGATGGCGTTACTGTCGCGAATAATTTTTATTTGTATTCTGAAATTGAAATCGGCAGAGGAGAAGTGGCATCGATGGTGTTGAGTATGATGTCCTAAGTTGCTGTAGTCAATCATGAGAGATTTTTGAATAAAAAAGTAATTTTACTAGTAACATAAATGTTATTGTGAGTTAAATAACAATGAGTATTAACGTAAGATTCATAATAGAATTCAGCAAAAATAGTCAATGATTACTTAAGAAAATTATAATATTGCCAGGTAATAATATTGCCAGATATAATAAAACTCATCGATACAGTTTTTAGAATTCAACACCATAAAACAGGTTCTACCATTTTCTTAAAATGAATATAATATATTTTAAATTTAAATGTAATTCTTAAATTAAATACTTTTGAAAAAAATTTAAAACAGTATTATTTATAATATAAGAATTATTTTTCGTTTCTTTATGACTGTCTGGAATCTCGATTTCACTATTTGATCAAAAATATGTGAAAAATACACATTCTTAATTATAAAAGTGAAATTATGCACAGCACATGTAGACCCCGATAGTTTTGGCAATGAGACTTTTCATGCCAAATTACGTACTTGTCAATTGCCATGTTAATCCTAACAAAAATGCCGCACATATTAAATTATCGGGGAAAAATCCCCATCGACAAACAGATATATTCTACATCGAAGTGCAGATTTTAGGTTTCTCTGAAAAATAAAACTCCCAGTTACTTAAAAAAAATGTTGTTCTTTATTATTTTATTCGTTTTCAACCAACTCACGAAGAAATGAATGAATTGGCGATTTTTCACAGGTATGCGGATAATTAGAATATATTTAATATTACTCCCCTAGTTTAAAACCTACAATATAAGTACGAGAAATTTGAGTTTTAAATCGAAACCTTAACGAAACAGAATAATTTTATCACAAATTGTAGCATATTTATTGAGTTTCTCTCCAAAAGAAATTAATTATCGGAATGTCAAAATTATGTGTATATGTGGTAGTATTGATCAAGATTTTCCTCTTGACTCATTAACTTAATTCCTATGTGCCGAATTTTACGTGTATAAAGAAATAAATATTTTTCCTCAATATATATTTTGAAAGTTGGAAATGTACTTCTTATGACAGATCTGGCATCACTTCGTGATCCTTGGGATGGAACGATTTCTTTTTTCTTTTTGTCTTCCTAATATGTATAACGGTGACGAAATCGATGAGATGGAGGATAAAGGATTCTTTCCCCATGCAAGAATATATTTTGTTTCGTTTACAAAAGAATGTAAGAATATATTTTGTTTCGTTTACAAAAGAAGGCAAGAACACATTTGGTTGATTTTAAATATTTTAAAAACAATTGCTTTTCCTATACATATATTGATATACATTTTTAAAAATATATAAATGAATAAACTTCATTATTGCTGTATAATATGTATTTATAGGCACTGAAAGTTAATGCCTATGAAAAAAAAATTGAATGTTACAGAAACTATTATTTCTATATAAAAATACTTATATTTTCAGACTTATTTTATCCCAAGTTGCCATTTTCTCTTTGGCTTTTTACATCTCCTTAAAATTAAAACGACACAAGGTACTTACTACACACTTAAAAAGAATGTGTAATTAATAACGAATACAACATTTTAATCCCCATTTCCCGAAACAAATATATGGCAACTGAAAGAACTTCTTAGTTTCAGAACAATAAAACCCGGTCATCAATAATCTAATAACATTTTTTCAATATCGATAGTAAAAAAATATATATAATTACTTTAATTAACATTTAGTATCATCTGATTCAGGATAGTGTTGTTCAGGTTTTGGATAAAATTATAAAAATTTGGCTTCATCCATTATTCATTTAGAGCATTAGAGACAGTATAATCTCTGAATGTTACATTTTCACTTCAATTGCCAGCTCAAAGCACTGAAATTTTTATAAAATTTCAAATAATAAAATATTTTAATAGTATTTTGACCTATGTAGTGTCAAAATTTAATTTTAATAGAATTTAAATTGACATATATTGTAATACAAAATTTAAGTTATATATTGTAAAGTATATATGAAAAAAAAATTCTTCTCCATATTTTTAAAAATAAATTACAAACAATTAGCGAAAGATACATATTTTAAGGTGCTTATCAAATATTAAATTTGTAGAATTGTAAGTCAATGTCTGTTATATTACAATATAAATATGGTCGCGGTATCCTAACTATTATGGTCGTGGAATCACGGCCGACGTTGTTTTCGTCGAATCGTGGATTCGAGCCTTGATGCCGCCAAAGATCCACCGTGAAGCGGGGCTCAAGCACGTTAAATCTGTAGAGGCTCCATCTTCTCCCATTAGTGTTGTGTGGAAATTTGGAAAGAAGAGAGTGTCACTTCATGTTTCGTCCTCCTCACTTGACAGAAGTTTAAAATTACGAGATCCGTCACTAATAACTAGCGTGTATTTTTCTCAGTGTATCTTTAATAAAATCAATCAATCAGTCAATTTCAAAACTAGTGCGTTGCTTTCGTCTAGGTTCGATTCCTGATGCCACGACGTTAGTAAAACAATCAATAAAAACTCATTAAAGGAAACCATGTTATAAGAATATAAATAATACATAACATTTCAAAACGAAACTATGAAAGTGTAGAAACAAACTGCATTACATCAAACAATATTACGGAAAATAGTGTGCATAATGTTCCTTGTAGGTACTACGTAGTTTTTATCCAGTCATTGGAGATAAACTACTAAAGATTCGCCATGTAGTGGAAGAAGTGTATGTTAAACTTGTCGAGGCTTCAATCATTCCCTGGAGTGGTGTGGAAGTTAGAAGAGGGAGGTGTCTGTTCAGGTGTCGTCCCCGTCAGTTGACCGAACTTCAAAATTACTTAATCGTCAATATCGAATAGCTTATCGTCAATAGCTATCGAGTTTATTCTAATGCGACGTTATTAAAACCAATCAATTGATCATTGACGAAACTGGTGCTCATTTTATTTGACTTTGGCAACTTCTTATACATATATATAGAAAAATCACTTTTTCACACCATACACAGATAAAGGTTAAGATGCGAAAATAGCTGAAATTTCTTTTATTTGGTTCAAATAAGGGTTGTTACAGACAGTGAAATATGAAGATAATATTTTTCAGTAATCCAGAGTAAGGCACCTCAATTTCTTTTAGGCAATACGTGGTCGAAAGGTTTTCATGGCCAATTGTAGTTGAAAGGAGGGTTTTATGGTCAGTTTTTAAGACATTTTTCAAATAAGAATAGGTACCTTGTGCCATATGTAGCCGATTGAGCTTCAAAAGTTGAATTTTAAGTATCAATTGAAAGCAGAATATTTCATTTCCAAGAACTTGTTTTTATACTATGTATTTTTTTTTAAAACTTTTTGGTTGATTCCTAAACAAACACAAATACGTTTTTATTAGTTACAACGTTTTTTCTTATCATACTTTATAAATCATAAATGATTTGTTCCCGTAAATGTGATTATTCCCTAATGAAATCTCATTGGGTAAAAATCTGTCATTGAAATGTTGCTTAAGTTCGTATTAAATTCCATTGTAAAGGATTGTTTCCAAGTTCTACACGTAGAAACAAAATTGTTTCAGTATGTTTGAGAAAAAAATGTATTGCATCTCCTTATTTTTCAAGAATTTTGGAAAATTAATAAGTAACAATAGAAATTAAATTGATTGTGTTCGTGTTTTGCTTATTAACACCCCCACCCCCAAACATATATATATTCGCATACACTTACACACATGTACTTAAACTTACACAAATATATAGACTTACAAACTTTACATAAATTTACATGCATACATACTTATAAATACACTTGCACACATATACGTACTTATTCATACACTAACACGCATATATTTTTACATGTATGGAAACTTACACATGCACTTACATACATTCTTAGGCATAAACATATGCACACTCTTACCCAAACATGCGTGCACAAATACAGATTTTGTTTCAAATGGATGAGAATCTGAGGATATTCTATCTAAAGATGTGTGTTTAATCACAATTTAAGCTATAATTTAATATTATGAAAATTATTTCAAAGTCTGTGATATTCATAAGAATTGTAACTGAAAAAAACATATTTAGGATAACTCGGATAGTGTAACATTCTACAAAAATATCATTTTAATAATATGATTTATAGAAAATATTTGTTTCGTATACTTGGTCTGTCTTTAAATTTTTCACATTTCAAGTATTTTTAGCTACCAGTGAGGAAACACGGTATCATACTGTGACAACATTCATCATAACATCATTCTATTTCTGGTTACATTCTACGTCAGTATAGGTTTATTAGCTCCTCTTATTTTGTTTTTGCATTTTAGCAAATACTTCCTCAACACTTTCTTAATTTTACACACACGCGCATGTTTTAATTGATTGTTCCATATTTCATAATCATTTTTTCATCTTTTAAAATTATTCCTAATTAAACTTGTCTGGCTGGGTGGGAGAAAACCCTCACCAAAATTCGTTTGCTTTTTTAATGTTAAGTTAACTTTTTTTGCCATTTTCAAGATTTTATAACTGCTTTGATCATGATTGTCTATTAACGTCGCACTGAGAAACAACACGAGGACTATTGGCGACGGATCTCGTAATTTTGAATCTCAGTCAAATGATGAGTCCCATATTTGACCTGGAATTCTTGTCTCCACACTTCCACAACACAACAATGGGAAGACTTGGGTCCTCAACAGATTTATCGTGCATCATTCTCGCTTCGTAGCGGGTCTTCCGTATCATCAGGACTTGAACCAACGACTCGACGAAAACAATTTCTGATCCAAGCCTGAGACTATGACCACCAGGCTACCATGGCCACTTTCGACACTAACATTGCGCAATGTATTTTATCTATTCTTATATTTTGCCCTTTCTATTAACTTATCGTGAATAAAAATCTTTGGTATTTTAAGCAAATGTTCTTGCAGCTTATCTAGATTTGGCTCTTGAGTCAAAATCCTAAACTATCACTGACATGCACGCACAAATACACATACTTACATATACGTGTGTGCACATATATATACTTACATATACGTAGGCGCACATACACATAATTACATATACGTAGATACACTTACACATATGTGTGTATAGTTACATACATACACATGCATTTATGACAGGAATAAATATTAAAATTAAGATTAAAATAATATAAACATTTAGAAGTTTCAAATTTTTACAAAACAAACTGAATATATAGTTTTGAAATTTTATTTTTTTCTCGATTAGAAATTCCTTTAACTTAGATTGGATACCTCTCTCGATATAATACGTTATTAGGACAATATTTAAGAAACGAGAGTTAATTTTAATCATTTTCGCTTTTTAATTTTCAAAATCAAGCCTATTATCTTAGCATTGAGCATAAAATACGTAAGAAACATAAAATAAGTATAGAATAAATTAAATAAATTATTATTATGAAATAAGTACGAAATTGTAACTTATAAAATGATTGTTCTTACGCTGAAATCGTTATGTCAAATATAAATTTGTAATACAAATGTAATTTATAGAATACTTAATTGTCTCAAAACTATCTAGCGTAGATTGGAGACATTTGTTCAATATGCGAGAAGTTGAAAAATTTCAGCTTTTGAGTTCAAGAAATGGAAACTGTTTTTGATGTACCTGATATTGTGGCGGTCCTCTTAGAGCCGGCATGTAACCTTCTTACCTTGTTATGAGGCGGCATGTTAGAACAACCTATTTCTACATACACAGATATACAATTGCGAGTTTTCTTAATGCGTACTTGTGGTATTGGTATTTATAACCTTGTAGATAAAATAAAAAGAGCACGGTAGAAGAGGAAAAGTAGTTTTTGAATTGGTGATTCGATTTCTGTATTCTGTCTACTATTCAACTAAATTTCCCTTCTGGATCAGTCCTCAGGTGCTTACTTACTTTAATTAAGTACGGAATCATGACTCTAAACCACCCTAGAAAGTTCTCTCTTTCCCATTAAGTTTACTGTCTGTTGAAAACACAGGTGACGCATTCCTGAAATACCCTAGAGATCTTTCTCTATTTTCGCCACCCCTTCTTCTTGTCAACCTGTGCTTACCTGTTTCGATAGTTCAAACGTTTCTATCGCAGCTTGTTTGGAGCGACAAGCCATATCTGGTTCTTGCACCCCGAGAAGCTCCACAATCACTCCCTCACCCCCTTCTTTACCGGTTCGCTTTTCCATCTCTCAGTCGACGGCGGGGCCTGCTCAGTTCATCCTGATGAGTAGAATACATCTGAAATTAACAGATTCATTGTTTTTGGAAAGCAACTAACCAGAATTCTCTGTAGCCGTTTGTTGGATGCTCGAATGTTGCTTGCACGGGGGTCTACAAGGTTAATCGACAATTGTTCTTTGTCATAATGTTCTTACCTAGCGTAATAACATTCTGATGCGAGTTGTATCCTTTCAGTCATTCAATAGCTGAAATATTTGTTAATATTTAAACTTACTTTCTGACTTTTATTCTATTTAGACGAATGATATTCTTATACAGCATATTGTATTTAAAATGACAATTTTTTTAAATATTAAATTGTCCTGCATCATTCACATGCTAAGGAACTACTACTGATTTGAGTAATTTGATATGAGGTATATGCTTACGCTATTTATATGCTTTAAATATAATTATTTTGCAAAATACATATACGGATCTTTTTGATTTACATACATAATTAATTTGCTATGCCAATTTTCGACTATCATTCAAAGATGTATAAGAAATTTTGTATGTGTATGAATTTATATTCTTTCGAATTTCCTTTACAGGGATGTCAAATTCATTTCTAGTTGAGGCTAATTTCAAACAATAAAAAGTAATGCAGGCCACACTCTGCATAGATAATTTATATTTTTCTTCTCTTAATATACTTTCTAGTAGATGTGCTGTTAATTGTGACTTGTATCACTTATGTTGTTCATAGCAAGGGCTTAAGCTATATAACTTTAGCACTTTAACAGCATTCTTACGTATCAAACAGATTAATAAATTTTTTATGTAACAGCGCAAATACAACAATTCTCAATTACCTTGAAAGTACTGATGTTCATCAGTAATTTCTTGTTTAGTTTTATAACCATCTCGTTTGTATAAAGTTATATTGAATGTAAGAGCCTAATACAGATGAGCAATTATCAGCACAAAATAATAAGAATTTGCAACAGAAATCTTTTTCTAGCATTTTTTCAGTAGATAAGACCAACTGCCCAAATTTATTAACGGATTTTTCTTGTTTTCTGAAAGTGGAATATTTAATGTTCGGCACACCAAACGAGATGACAGAAGACTCTTGACATGGTAGGTACTATTCTACTATCGGCTGCTAAAATATTTCTTAGTACTAATGGAGGAAATGGTGCGTCAATTTAACGACCACTAATAGTTTATTCGCAAATGTTAAGGTTCTGTTTCAGTAATCAGGTATATTTAGAAAGTTCAAAAATAAAACTACAATAATTTCAGCAAATTTTTGTTACAGGTGATTCTGTTTGCTATACAAGTAATTTGCTACAGGTGAATGTGTTCAAGAATATTTGTTGTGAGCTGCATGTTGCCTATGGGCAGCTATTTTGATGTGCTTGGTGTAAATGGTATGTTAAAAGTATCGTACGACCAACTTATTACACATTTAGTTTCATAAAGAAATCTCATTACTTATATTAGCTGTTAAGAAGCTAATTTAAAGAGAATGGCTTGATTATTTCTTAACACACCTTGGAAATTCGTAAAATACATTTTTCAAACCATGTGAAATAAACAAATAATATTTTAAAACGTTTGGTGCTGCGTAGCCAGATTTGGTTCTAACGCCATCAGCCACCATTGCCCCTCACATATTTAAGAAATCATGTAGACTGAAACAAGGTGTTAGTCACGCAATTGTAATAATGTACTTCGAAAACCTTTCGAACAAAAATAGCTTAAATAATATAAAGAACTTTGAGTAATTTAAAGTTTTTTAAACATTTTTATTGCCATCATGCATGTGATTTTATCACTTAAGTGATAAATTGCTGTATATTTTAGACTTATTTTACACTGATAGATATGCATTTAGAGATTGTTTCCAGGAATGGGCTTTTAGAACATAATGAAAGATAAATTTATTTAAGGAAGAAATATATATCTTTAAATATTATATTAAATCACATTTAGTTAGACATTTTAAAAAGTCCCTGTATACTTGAGTACCCCTCAGAGACCTATTTAGGTAAGTACAGGAATAATAACTCCAAGATATACAAAGGATCTTTGTCCTCCCCCCATAGTTTACAGTCATTGATAAAGACGGGTGACATTTCCTCAGAACACCCCAGTTATCTTTCTCTATTTTTGGCCCACCTTTTTGTCAACTGTTTTTTTCCTTTCATTCACTGTTTTAAGCGTCTTAACCTTGTTTGCTACGTTTGGATCTTGCGCCATTAAACTCTATCTTCACTCATTAACACTCACTGTTACTAAAAGCCTGTGTTATTTCTAAGGGAGTAATTTATAAGCAATCAATCAACTTAACAACTGTTTGAAGGTCAGAGTGACCGGTCCTCATACAACTTTTGTGGAAATTTAAGTGAATCAAGCTAAGTTGAAAAAGAAAATAGGTAATTATGAAAAATCCATTCCGATTTCAGAAACTAGTAATTATTGCGTAAGATTTTAAAGTTTTTGATTCTATTACAAGCTGTAATTAAATTTATACAAGGATTGTTTACCACGAATAATAATTATGAATCTCATATTTATTTGAAACATGTATCATAAAATATTTTCTTTTAATTAATAAGGAATCTCATTTTTAATGTTACTCATTTTTAATGTTTTGAATTTTTTATTTTTACTACTTAATGAATTTTCCTCACAAATCCTTCTTCTCCATCTTTAAAAATTCAATGATGCTAACTATAACTCACACCTTATCATAAATATTATATTTTTTTAAAATTCTTTGCATAAAAACATAGTCGTTGAAATTTTTGACATATCGATTCCGATGAAAAAATAATTCCTTCCTCTTTCTCTGGTTCACAGAAAATCCTTCTAATATATCTTAACAATCCAATTAATCTCTATATATTCTCACATAAATTTGCGTTTATTTGATTTTGTGGGCTGTCAAAGATCTTATATAAAAAATTCCCTTTAGCTACACCATTATGGGAAATATGACAGTTGCCTATCGGGAAAATAGCCAGGATTTCTTTCCGTCTGTCTTTGTTTGAGGGATATCACTAGCCGTGACATACGAAGTCAATTTCTTTTTTACAACTATTTAGATTTGAGACTATAGTTTTGAATGAAAGGAAACTGGACGATTTAAATGTCAATGATAGCCTGAATGTAGACATTTTATCTGTTTTAATATTACCGGGTGTCATTAAAAGTGCCGATACCGCAGACACGTGAATTTATTATACAATAACAACAATCTTTAGAACAATGATTTTTATGAATTTTTTTTGAATATACATTTGAAATAAATGTTCAAAATGTCTACCCTTCTTTTTAATGAGGTAAAACTGAAATTTTGAGCAAATTTTGAGAATCACATTTCAAGATGCTGGAAGTGACATCTTATATCCTTTAAGCAATGTTAATTTTCAGATCATCTAATTTTTCAGGACTATTTTCAAAAGCTGTGCTCTGTAAATGCTCTCTCAGAAATAACCGAGGAACGCTCAGATTAAGGGCACGAGATGACAAAAGTTTTCTTCAAATGAGTCGATTGCTAAAAATATTATTGAAGCGTTACCTATGTTTTATTAATTTAATGATATATATTGCACACTCTTTAAATCTCTCAAGACCCTCATTCCAATAATTTTTTACGTAATATGAGAAATATTTTCCACAATTAACATAAAAACAATTGTTTTAAAGTTTGCTGCTTTTATATAGTTCACTTAAGAGATAATCTTTATAAGACACCTGCTAAATGAGAACCATAATGCTTTTCAGTGGCCATATAGTATATGGACTTTAAAAGTTATCTTTCATGAGAATGTGTGGCATATTTTATTTCATGTTATAAAAATTATGTTTCATGTTTGGCACAATTAGTCTCAAGAGGATTAAATACCTGAAATTCTAAGCAACCAACCAAACAAGGGAAAGGATATCGACCAAAGCTAGATTGAAAATATTTATTTCAGGTAAGTAAGGGCTTCACTTGCCCGAAGTATCCTAGTGATCACTTTCTTTTCCCATGGGATTTACTACCTTTGGTAAATATATGTACCAAATCCCCTCCCCCCGATTAGCGTTCCTTCTCTATTTCAGTAAATTTTTCTTGTCGACCAATTTATATAATTTTTCTATCTGTTGAAATGTCAAGATCACATTCATACTTTGTTTGGCGCAGCATAGCCGTATTTGGGATTTATTGTATCCCTCATGTTGCTTCTTAGTGGAAAAACAGAACAATCTATCACCAAAAGTAACCCATCGCTTTGCTTGTTTCTAAGTTTCTTCTTGCTTAGTTTCCGATGTTTGATTATAAATCCAGTTTTCATTGATAGTAACTTGTCGCTGCAGTGTTCAAACTTTTATTCGGTTATAAAGGTTTTGAAAGGAAAACTTACCTTTGAATAAGAGTCAGATTTGTCCTCACTCCGTTTAATAGATGGCAGAAGCAATGGAAATACCTATATAATACAACAACATCTTTCTTCAAATATAGGTACTTTCTAAACTAGTCTCGTAATTCATCGACCTCTAATAAGAATCGTACAACTGCTTCTGTATAAATACGCTTTCTTTCAAATAAGTCTAAGCATAGAAGAGTCTATTGTTTAAAATCTTATTTTGATTCTTATAAAGTTTAAATTTATCATTCTTTCATGTTTGACTTCATGTGGTTCTGTAAATAAATTGTTAGTTAAGAAAATTTTTTGTATTAAGATTGAAAAACAAATATCGAACAAGACTCCGAATGAAAAAAAATATATATTCGGCAACAACAACAAAAAATGATATACATCATTTAAAATTTGTTAAAGAGTTTATTGGAATTTATTTTATCTATTTCCTTGATATATCCTCCCAATTTTTAAACATCCTTAGGCACTTACCTTCTCTAGGTAAGTATGAGAATCATAACCCAGATTTACCCTAGTGATATTTTACTTTTTCAAGAGTTTTGTCTTTGGGAATCACGGTAATACACCCCTGGAATCCCCTAACAATCATTTTCTATATATTCAACTCTTCTACTTTTAACCTATTTTTAATTATGTTTTCAAACATCTTGTTCACAGATACACTACGCTTGGTGCAGCAAAGCCAGATTTGGCTCTTCAGCTATAAGAGTACTTTTTCTCAATCATTTCAATTTTTAAACGTAACTTAAGTTTAAATCATATAACAATTGTTTTTTTTTTTTGCCTTAATGTATACGATAGAATAAAAATACAGAAATTCCTTTGAAATCTGACACATGTCATCTTCGAAGTATATGACAAATTTATACTTTTCAAGATAGGAAAAATTGAATTTTGTGTTTTTCGTTTTTCTCGTTGGAACTGAAAGGTATGGAAGAATGGCAAAACTTTGTGATTGGATTTGAATTCCAGAAAATCCTACTTATTTTCAAGAGATCTTCAATAAAACAATCGATAGCTTAAGGAAGTTTTCTAGTTTCTCGAAGTCTTGAAAAATCATCGTTCATTTAAACACAAGTCCCAAAATATATAAAACATTTTTATTTCCTTAGAAATTCACTGTTCCATTTCCTTCAATTGCTTATGTATGAATATTCAATCTTTGTATATTATAATTAACTCCTTTCAGTCTGTACTGGGGAATTGTTTAAATGTTCATATATATATAGGTGGGTGTGTTTAAATAGTGATAGGATAAATACATTTACATATAGCGATGTTTCGTTTTGCGTAGATGTATTACATAAGGTGTAATTTATGAGCTGTTATTTATTACTGATGTTTCTTTTTAGTACAGAATCATATTAATTAAAATGTATGTTGATACACACACACACGCACACGCACACGCACACGCACACACATACGCACTGTACTTTTCTGAATACTTTTTTAAAAAGATATTACTGAAAAGTTATCAGGTTTTTGTAAGGTAATTTTTATTTCTAAAATTCTACATTTGCTCAAATAGCACTCCAGAAAGGCTTTTGTATCTTATTAATGATTAATGCACATGAATTTTATTATGGCTGCGGTAGTGGTTATGGATGCGAACTCGTGGCCGGTATTGTTTCGTCGAATCGAGGGTTTGAGTTATGATGCCACTGAAAACTCACCGTATGAAGGATTTATTTATTTTTTTTACTAACTTCACTCTAGGAGCACTGCGAAAACTGTCATTGTAACGGAGCTGATGCATGTTCAATCTGTCGGGACCTAAATCCTTCAGTTGGCAGGGTGAGGAAGTTTGGTGAGAGAGGTGCGAGACAGGTGTTCTCCCTATCACTTGAATGACGCTCAAAATTACGAGGTTCGCTTGTATAAATTAATAACCTTGATGCAACCACCCATAATATGATGGGGATATCTTTTAATAGTTAAAACACTCTTGAAAAATTATCAATAACACATCAATCAATAACTCCCGAGACTAACCCAGAGATGGCGCTCGTAGTAAACCAGTAACCAGGTCTTTCTAGAGCACTAACCTTTGCTTGAAACGTGTCAACATTTTAAGTCGATCGGACGAGAAACAGCTGAGTTATCGAGGTTGGAGTAAAGTCGTTTTGTAGTTTGTTTAAAAAATGGAAAAAACCGAGTTTCGTGTTCTGATAAAACATTGTTTTTTAATGGGTAAAAACACCGTGCAAGCGAAACAATGGATTGAAAAATGTTACCCGGACTCTTGTCCATCAAAAGCAACGATTTGTCGGTGGTTTGCCGAGTTTAAACGTGGTCGTACCGACACAAATGACGCGGAACGCTCGGGTAGACCTGTGGAAGCCGTTACACCGGAAAATGTGAGTGAAGTGACAAAAATTATAATGAAAGATCGTAAAGTGAAGCTCCGTGAGATTGCTGAGATGACACAGATATCATATGGAAGTGTATTTACTGAAAAAGGTTTTTTGAAGTGAAGTGAAAAAGGTTTTTTCCAAGTGGGTGCCGCGATTGCTTTCGATGGAACAAAAACAGCAACCAGTCGATGATTCAGAAAGCTGTTTATCGCTATTTACTCGCAACAAAAAAGATTTCTTGCGAAAAAAAAAAAAAAAAGATTTGTGTGGAAAAGCGTTGGAACGATTGTATCACCCTAAAAGGTGATTAACAAAAGGTGTTATGTTGATGAATAAAAAAAAATTTTGCAAAAAAAATGTTGTTTTCAATGTTAGTCTCGGGAGTTATTGATTGATGTGTTATGTAGTTTTTATGTTAATTACACATTCAGTGCTGGAGCTTTTTGCCATTTCCCACCTTCCTTTAAGAGATTTTACCGGTTTCATATGTATAGCTCTGATACATAATACCTTGCATACATATGATCGCCGTAACTATCCTTGTTTCCATCATGAATTTATTAATTTATTAATCATGGTTTTATTTAAAAAATATTCAACCAATCGAAGAATGGACTCCCCACAGTTAGTTTTATGTAAAATGTATTCAATATAAAAAAGCGAAAGAGGGATATAATTATAATAGATACTAAAATAATATCAATGAGTAGAGTTTTATAATCAAAGATCACTTGTTTACCTTGTTTAAAAGTTCCCAATGTTGGTTGTTGAACAACTTTTAAGTACGAACTGCATTGAAGTAGTAATAATTTCATTAAACAATCCTAATCTGATTGTTGCTAACAGGACTATATTTGAGAAACTATAATTTGCTAAAAATAAGCCTTAATATATGAAATTTTAGTTACTTTATACATTAATCTTAACATTTAATTGACATTACTGGCTTCTGCAATATCGATCAATTCAAGTACATTTTAAGTACATTTCTAATTGAATTAAGTACATTTCTAATTGAATTAGGTACATTTCTAATCGTTATATTTTTCAATATAACGATCAGAAACGCTTTATTCCCTGTGGTATTTGTTTTTTTATACATTAAATATATATAAGTTAAAAATTGTAATACTTTTCTTAAATATCTTACTGTTTTGTATTTTCTTGTATGACTTATTCTATCTTTCATCTTATTTACCACGTTTAGTATCTTCTTTCGTACTGTAGTCAAGAACTTCTAGTGGTATCAAAATTTAAAGTTTTTATTTTCTCTTCTAATGTTGGCCTCGTTTCTTCATTCTTTCGTTAATCATACAAAAAAGCAAAAAAATTAGATGTACTAAAAGAAAGAACAAATTATATGATTATTTACTTTTTCTCTTTGTACCTATTTCTCCCCTTTTTATACGTGTTTTTTTTCCTTTTGAATGCCTATTTTTTCTTTCTTTTCCTTTATGTGTAACTTCTTTGCCAATGAATTGACAATTTGGTTATTTTGAATATAAAAACGAATAATTCTTTAAAGCTCATCCTAGGTTTTATTTTGTGTTTTCACTAATTCTTCAGCTATATACATTAGTATTTTGGTTCTTTCCATTAAATACAATTTATTTTCCTTATAGCTATATTTTTTATAAATTGTGCAATTACTTTAGCTAGTCATCATATTTTATCTTAGTAATTATTTGAGATAATTGATATTTCATAAAGTGGTAACTTTCTTTATAACTATTTATGTAAATAGTTCCATTAAAGAAAATTAATAATAAAAAACTATTTAATCAGCATATTCCTGTGAATAAACGATAATAGATTTATTATGACTATAAAGTAGCTACTCTGTAATTTGTGAGAAGAAATGCTATAAAATGTTTTCCATAATAATGACATATAAATAACTTGTCTGCTTATTTTCCTAAATCAGTTAACAATATAACTCATGGAAAATAAAGTTAACAAAAGTCTTTTATAATTACTTTTACTTCTTTTAAATGCATAGTATTTACGCTTTTTATAAAAAAAGAGTTACTTTTTATTTTGGACATAATAGTTCAGAATTATGCATATTATAAAATGAATGCAAGACAATGCAATTAATTAATGGCATAAGTTGTACTGGAATATTAATTTAGGACAACCAAAAATTTAGTTCAATTAATAGTTTCAAATAGAAAATTCTAAAGTTTCAAAAAGAAAATTGAACTTAATTTCACTGAAGTACGCTTCTGTATTTTCAGTGGCAAAAAACTTCATACTACTCGAGCGAATACAATACCTCTGGAGAGGTTTTTCTGGAATTTATCCGCTATTTATTTTATTCGTGGACTTAATGGTGTTTACAAGAACCGTTCTTGGGAACTGAGAGAAAATCAAAATCTCCAATAAAAAAAAAGAGTTCAAAATATAGAAGGCTAAATTGGTTTATTCAGCAGAATCAAATTGAAAGTGCCAAAACTGGGGGATGAGGCTATTAGTTCCATTCTATTGGTAAGCATCCAAAACGCTTTAGCATTTTTGAATTTAGTTTGATATTCGAGATCTTCCTCCTTTAGGGATCCTTCTCGATAAAATTCGAGTTTAAAGGATATTTCTATATTAGAAACATAAAGAGAAGCTTAAAATATTTTCTTTGAAGATATGAGCTCTTTTTTTTTCCTTATGAGATAAGATAATATTATAATCATGTTCAAATTTTATATTGGTATCTCAAATTTTAGTTCACAATAAGTGAAGAAAGATGATCGTAGGAGAATTATAATTAAGAATTTTTTTAAAGGTAAGCATTATTAAAATTTATAAGTTAAATAAATATATAGTTGATACATTTATTGTACAATATTATTTTTGTTGTCGTTTATAACGTTCACATTTGATAGAAAATGAAACCAATGGCATTTTGTGAATGCAACATTTAAAGGTATTTAACAAAGGAAAAAAAAACGTATTTTGAAATTGAAGTAATTTAGATCAAGTTAATTCATAATGAGTTCTAATTTTTAATGGAAATTAGATTTTTTAACAGAATAATGCTACTGTAAAACTACATTTAACATGATATTAACTAACAATAAGACTTCATCTCAAAACGCGATGAATTTTTTTCTTACTATGGTAACTTCTCATTTATGATCAAAATCGGTCATGGGAGCAAAATGAAATGATTTTGGAGTGCAATTTTCAGCCAGTTATTTCCATGTTTAAAAATTTAATCAGAGGTGAAATTGAGTTACCCTACGTTTTGAATTATTTTTAAAAAATAAATAAAAGCATAAGTAGAAAATTTCTATAATTAGATACTTACAAAGTAATGTTTACTTTAGCAAAAAATTAAACATGAAAGACAATTTGAACTGAAAAATGATGAGGAAAAAAAAAAAAAAAGAAATGGTAGCGATTTTTTATAATTTCATGAAGAACAAAGAAGAAGAGCGCAGGATAATAAGTATGCTTAGAACATCTTTAATTGTATTTAAGAAAGATCTAATTATAAAAGAGTAATTGTAACACATGTAGCAGTTTGAAATGAAAGATCTCTTTTAATTAATTGTAAATGTATAGAGTTATATTTAAATAAGATATTTAATCTATTTTATGTTGGTGTACTTTTACTTTGAATACAATTTTTTGCTTACTCTAATTAAAAGTCTTTTATTATGATTTATTCAAAAGTGTCTCATTAAAAGGTTTAGATTGCCAAATGAAAAATTAATTTTTCATTGTTAAATAAACAATATGTTTCTTTGTTAAAAGACTATTTTAATAATTTGAGCAAGAATATTTATTTATTATAACGAAATTCTTTGGTTTTCCTCATTAAAATAATTTGAAATGAAAAGGCTCACAAAATATTGAATAAAAATTGGAAAAAAAGGAAATTTTTTGAAATTTTTTTTTTTGTATGATGCTTTAATTTAATTGAAAGAATCTTCTCGTAAAATTAGTTAAAATGTTTTTGATGTACTTAACCCTGGATTTGAAAAAAAAATTACTCTTTTTCTCTTTTTAGAATAGTTGCAACAATTTTCCGAAACTTTAATTATTCTCTGATTGCCTTCCTTCAGCTAAGTGCATACGAGGATTGTTCAATAAGTCCAAGAGATGGTACTCGTAGCATTGAAAATGTTTGCTTTTTGGAAGCTGAGACTGCACAGCTGTCTAAGTCTCAGTTACTCGTATTCATTGGCATGGGGGCTCAAGAAGTGTTCGTCATAACTTTTCCGGTCAATGAAATCATCCTCGCATTCTTTGGAAAAGATTCACAACCTATAATTTGATTTTTGTTTAGTTTCCGGAACATTGTGATTAATTGGGGCCTCATCGAATATGAGAACTCGATGTAAAATGACGACGATGACTCGACAAGTCAGCAATAAAATTTTGATATGGCAGCAAATTACTACCAAACCAAAAGTAACTCATGAAACAATGTCATATTTGTTTAACAGATGACAGCCCCCAATGTTAATAATAATTTACTGTAATGATGTTATTTTTCTTCAAATTCAAGTACTATTTGATTTAATCTCGTTAAATCAACTAAAATTAAATATTAAGCGAAGTTTTCAAAGAATTTTGAATTTTCAA
The DNA here is from genome assembly GCA_019974015.1 of Nephila pilipes. Classification (NCBI taxonomy): domain Eukaryota; kingdom Metazoa; phylum Arthropoda; class Arachnida; order Araneae; family Nephilidae; genus Nephila; species Nephila pilipes. The sequence continues at coordinate 133,239 of BMAW01082872.1, read as the reverse complement.
TATTTTGATAATTAGTCAGTATTTCTGTACTATTTCTTTCAGTAACATTGACAGAGATCTTAGACAAGAAAAGCTTAACCAAGGCCAATATCATAGTCCAGGAGAATTACTTAAATTAAATGGAGGTGAAGTGAGAATAGGATTTTTTTTTGCTTACTTGTATCGGCCAACTTTTACACGTAGTTGGCCGATACTAGCGGCGTATTTTTCGGCAATTAAAATCCCAAGTCTTAATTTTTGGAGAAAATTTGATAATTAAGTAATTTTCCCCCAAAAAAGAAATTATTTTTCACAAAATTATTTCGTATTTTAAATCGTTAAGGTATTTCAGTTCCCCCTTTTCGTATTTTTGAGATTGTAACCGAAAAATAAAGGTGTAAAATAAAACTCAATGGACGTAAACATTTAATTTTATAGTGAATTAAAGATGTTTCTTTTAAAATCAAACTGATGTTTAAAGAAGACTGAATGACACAAAAATAATTTTTTAAAATGTAAAATGATGTATTATTTATAAATGCTTTAGAGAGACATTTAATAAAGTTACTTACAAAGTTAATAACATAACTATTTTATATTTACATATCATAAACGCCTGAAGCTTTTATATATTATGCATAATTTTACATATAAAAATAGTTTTATCGTGTTATTTCGCCTATATTGAAATAAAGTATAGATTAAAATAAGTTTTACTACTTATACCTTTTTAATTCTTTTTTAATGTAGAAATTAAAATTAATATATGCATTTAAGTGAGCTATACATGTGTTCGAAATTTCAAATAAAATGAAGCTTTCTAAGTGCAATGTTCGGGTCCCCAACTTTCCCCTCCCACAAGTGTATCGCTGTTTTGAGAATACTATATTATTGTATTGTCATTGTGGTTATATGTATATGTAAACATTCACCTTGATCAGATGTTAGGAGCTGGTTTGAGATTCGAGTACAAATTTTGAAATCTCTTTAGAAAAATATGCATATATATATGAACATAGCAAGTGAAATAAAAGCTTGTACGAAATTTGCCTGATTTTAAGTACATTAACTTTTATTTTCCATTTGTTAATCCAAGCTAAAAGTAATTTAAAGTGTTTAGATGCGGAAAACTTAATTGGTCTTTTTCTTCTGAAACGTGCACTTTATAGTGCAGGAATTTTATCTGATAGCAAAGCATGTACGCCAAAAAGTGAGGTAGAATTTACTTTTTATTATCTTGATATATCTTTGAGTTGACTTTCTTTTATGTTTTGCATCGATTGCGAGATAAAAAATGTCTTATTTGGCGAAGATGCCTCTCACCAAAACCCTTTTCAATCCTTATTGAACTGTGAAATGGTACTAAAAACTTTTGGACCAGAAAAATGTTTCCCGAATAAACCGAATCGAAGATTTTATCCCAGCGCATAGAGAGAAGTTGAGACTTTCCATGCAAATAATGTAATCAACAAAAAGAAAGTAAATGTTGTATTTTCTTTTTATAGTTATGCTAGGTAATATAAATGTTTAACAGTTTTCTCGGATAATTTACCTTCGCTTATTCTATTGTCTGATATCAAGGTTTGTAGTTCAGAACATAATAAAAAGCTGGAGTATAAAATGTCTCTGCCAAATTTAATATTCCAAAATGTATATTTAGTGAGTTATCGCTTTGGAAATACACTTCATTTGCTTTTTATATCTTTCAGTTCATATTAGAATTTAAATTAAATTTTAAAGAAATACTGAGAATCTATGATTAGATAAATTATACTACTTTGATCTTTTTCTATGTGTTTTACATCACGTCTTATAAAATTATTGCAGTTTACACATTTATATCTTAAATTATATCATACCGTAAACTTAAAACGAAAAAAAGGTTATTTTACATTCCTTAAATATGTAACTATACAGAGCTCGTATTGTCGACATTTTTTTAACGCAGATATCAGAAACATTTTTAATTAAAAGAAAAAAACCCAGCAAACATTGATTCATTTCTAAATTTGAGAAATAACTTCTTCAGTTATTTATCATAATATAATTAATATCTTTTGTTGATACATAATGTTATTTTCAAAATAAGTATGGCGAAAATGCATTTTATGATGGTAAATTTGAATATATTTGAAAATAAGTAATTTCTTGATAAAAGGTAGAAATGTGACTTCTTTGAACTTGAGCTGTCAATTCAAATGCATAAAAAACACACCTATAAGATGTTTACTTTTAAGAGTAAAGGAGCGCACAAGTCAGCCAATTCCAAAAAAAAAAAAAAATGAATTTAAAGTTTAAAGTGCAGCTTATATATTAGTCAATTTCAGGTTTGATGAACGTGTCGAAAGTGTGCCGATATATATATATATATATATATATATATAAATGTAATGATTTAGTTTAATTCATATTAGTTTCTTATAATAATTTAATTTCCTAATTTTCCCCATTCTTTCATTTAAAAGTAAAGCATTCATTCTTATTTCCTGATACTATTTCTTTTTAAATTAATTTATTAAATCACATATTCTTAAAAATTCAATGAATATGCAGATTCCACGTCTTCAAACCTGTGGTGTGTTACCTACCAGACTTTATGAATGCTCCTAAAATCCCTCAAATTCCTTCCATTCATCCTTCATCCCACGTGATTTGGTATAAAAATCCCTGATATAAAACATCAATAAAGAGAAAATTCTCGCTCTTCTCTCTTCTGACCTCCTCTGAATCTTGTACTGTTTATCCAACAGTGAAGTTGTATCTCCCGCAGTGTGGAAATGCTCTCTCTCTCCGTTACAATAATAAAACTTGAATTTGGTTTCGATTGTTTTTTTTAACTTAATTTCATGTTAAATTTTAAAAGAAAAGTATTTTATATATATATTAAATTGGCTAATATATACACTCTTTTAACTACTTTCATACTAGGCCATCCTTTAGGCGTAATAACAACTTCTTAGTTACCATCCTCAATTGAATTTCCTAATTGATGCCGTACTCTTGTGAGCAAATTTCAACACCTTTTACACAAAAACTAAAAATGAATGTAACGAATTTTTTCAAAAAAATAATTAAAAAATATTAAATATTATTTACATTTGATACTTTAGAAGTCATGTTCACCTTCAGAGCTGACTTAAGAAGAAGAATGAAATATTTCAATGTGTTTTTAATAAATTATTTAATTAAATGTCTTCTCGAAGTACTTAATTTTCAGCTTGAGTTGATTTTTAACATTTTGCCAATTTTAGGAATTGCTTAAAATGAAGCTTCTGACATTGCAGAGATTAAATTATCTGCAGATATCGGAATTGATGAACGAAAAAGCATTCTTAAAACATCTACAGAACACTTATTGAGAAATGAAAAGGTGTATTTCAAATGTGGAACGAATAGCTAAAAATTAAATAATGGTAAATTTTATTATTTTCTTCCATAACTTGTAGCAGTAGAGGCTCAAAATATTTCCTTCGCGTCTTCAAAAATATAGTGAGTGGTTTCAAATTTCTATTTTGTTCTGCTTGTTTCTTGATGTTTACCATTGTTCATTATGCAAATACGATGAGTGTTAAAAATCTCAATCACTGACATATGTCCAATACATCTGCGATGAATTTTCTCATTTAATTCTTTAGTTTTCTTCAAAATTTCATTCTAAATATGACATTTAAAATGCTCCTTAATTGCTTTTGTTCTCCGTGACACTTCTTTTCTTAATAATCACGCAATTTATTAGAATTTGTACACAGTTTTAATTTTTTTTAATATTTCAACCAGTTGTTTTGTGAACGAAGTTAAAATGCATGTTATGAAAATGTTTTTAAATTATTTTTTTTATTTCAAACGAAAATACAAATCCCTTTGAATGAAAAGTGTTTCTAGATAAAGCTATGATAAAATATTTCTTGTAAAATATGTTTTTATATGAAAATAAGAAATACTTAATTTGTTATTAAATTTTATGCTGAATATTATAATGCATATATATTTAATAAAAGTTATATTGTGTGCATGCTTATCATTATAGTTAAAATTTTATAAAACATATTTCAGCAAAATGGAGTATTAAATGCTTCTAAATGAATAAAAACAAACTATTATATAATAATTATTAAACAACTTTCAGTTTCTTTATGTAATAATAGTAGAATTTAGTGGCACAAGAATAAGATATGCCCATGCTGCCCCAAACAAAGTGTAATTACGATCTGGATGTTTGGGAAAAAATAAAAGTTGGTTGACAAGAAGTATCAAAAATAGAAAAGGATTGCTAGGGTATCCCGGGAATGTATCATCCGTGATTATTAAAGTCATTGGTCGTGATGTCCATGCTTACCAAAAGAAAGCAAGCAGAAGAGAGGTGACTTAAATATAGATATCAACACTAACATCTTCTACATTCCCTTAGTCTAGCCCCCTGTGACTCTATTTATTTTCTCATAAATAAAATATGTACAAAATGAAATCTGTTTTGAGTCATTGGAGTCTGTTAAGAAGAAACATCACATCTATGATAACTGTTAGGAAAAAAAAAGCATCAGAAATTAAACACTTATAACCAGGAGGAAATAAGAATGGGTCAATATGTAAGCATCGATGGAGAAATACAAATACATTGGTGAATGCAAATATATTGAAAACGATAAAAAAAAAAACCAGAGGTAACATATTTAATCTGCAAGCAGGGGATATACGGCAAATTAATTCTATGGTCGCAGACCTTGGTTGTAATAACTGCACTGGGGACTTAGAATTAGTCATTGATTTAAGGGTAAATGCAGCTTGCCTATACCCTTTTTAACATTATTGCCTCTCTTCTTCAAATGTTTAAATCACAATTACACTCGGTTAGGTGCAACATGTCCACATCTGGTTGATGCATTATTTAACTTCACCAATACTACCTCCCTCCCAATCAACAAACAAGGTTAGCGTTATACACCTATGGCCCTTTTCATACAATTACATGAATAGAGCTATTAACCACCACTGAGGGCACAGACGAGCTTCCAATGAAAAAAAAAAAAAAAAAAAAAAAAAAAAAAAAAACTAGCGCGAACGGGTTCAGGGAAAGTAAGTGGGAAAAAAAAAACTCCAAACGAGATCTTTTCTCAGGTAGGTAAAATACCTGACAAAGCAAGTCTTAGAACAAGAAGTCCTTAGAAGATCATTTTGTCTTTTAGTAGACGTTCCAAAGCAGATTGAGGAGCGGCAAATAGAAGGATCACAAATTCCGAACACGAAATGGGTCCCTCAGGCTGGTAGGGACTTGATTTTTTTGTCAGTTTCTTTATCGATTTCCTCATTTTAACAGTATCAAAAATTGAATTTCCCACCCGTAATATAATAATATTTTTAATAATAATTTTTAATTTCAATCAAATTTGTTTTGTTATTTTTAAATTTATGAGCCAATTCAATAAATTCTCACATTTCTATTAGGATTTAATCAGAAAGTGACAGAAGCTTCAATATGATGTGCATAACAATACATAAAAATTTATATATGCGATAATAATTCTCGAAAAGATTATTTCTAATTGCCAACATGTACCTCAGGACTTATAACTTAAGAAACCAACTCGAAGATTTTTTTCTTTAGCAATTTTATATATATTGAAGCAAAATCAATTATATATATTTATATATATGTGTGTGTGTATGCATAACTACTTTATTTTCTTCAGGTTAACTTTCTTTTACTAAATCATAATCTAATTTAATACTCCACTCAAATAAATTTTCAAAACAACACCACACCTTTTAACTGTTGCTGTTGTCTTTATACTATGAAAAGCCGACAGATAGGGTTAACTTTCCGAACCGCAGGTGGATAAAAATTGACGCAATCTTCTCTGCATTCTCTTTTCGTTTGCTATCTGTACCTGTTTATGTAAAACACCGCTGGTCAGCGTTATTTTGTGAAGTCTTACAAAAATGAATTTGTACTATCTGTAAAAAGAAACTGCCTTCAACTTGGTCATAAAAAATACTTTTATGGAATAATGGCCTTCTTTTCCGATTGCGTCAGCAAGAACATTAGAACAGGAATCAAAATGAAGTTATATATATATATGTGTGTGTGTGTATATATGTGTGAGGATCAATTTTTAAGTAAGAACCGTTTCGTGATGGAGTAAGAGAAACTTTAGTTATGAGCGTAAATTGTATCAAAAACTAAAATATGACCGTTTTTTCTTTTTCAACATTGTGACCATTAAGATTAATAATCCGTCAAATCATGGCACCAACTTTTGGATCCCATCACCAAAGAACTCTGCCGCCTGACCGTTAAACCTGTTTCTTTCAATATGTCTTCATTTTCAAAACGCTTTCCATCAAGAAGTTCCTTAAGTTTTAAAAACAAATGAAAGTTTTGTGATGCTAAGTCAGGGCTGCATGTTGGATGATCCAATACATCCAATGAAAATTATCCAGTTGCGTCTTTGTTCTTGCCGCTACGTGAAGCCGAGCACAGTTGTGAAGCAGAATGATGTCACTAGAGAACCGCCCCCACCGGCGATTTTGAACAGCGAGCCTAAGCTTCAACAATGTTTCACAGTGTTTATTATTATTTATTGACATTCTTCTAGGGAAAAAATCAAACAGAAGAATGAATTTTCGACCCCAAAAACCATGACCATGATTTTCCGTGTTGAAGGTCCTCGTTTAAATTTTCGTGGTCTAGTCGGGAAGTTTGAATGATATCTCTCACTGGATTGACGCTTATTCCTTAGAATGTTGTTCGCAATCCACGTTTCATCACCGGTCACATTGTGACTCAAGAACTCGTCACCATCCTTGTGACGGCGCTCCAAAAAGGACAAAGTATGTGCTATTCGCTTTTGTTTTGTATTCTTCTGTCAACATTTTCGGCACCCACCTCGTACACATGTTTTGTAGTGAAATTTGTCTGTAGCAATGTGATAAACTACTGATCTCGAAGCTTGTGGAAATTCCTGATGATGCTCGTCAATAACAAAGCGCCTGTTTCTGCAAATTTCCTTATTAAACTTTTTGTGTTAAGTCTTCATTCTCGATAGTAGGCCATCCAGATTGTTCTTTATCATGAAAACATTTATCTTTCCTTTTCTGAAAAGCCTACACCATTTACGCACATTTCTATCATTCATTACACCTTCACCATAAACTTCAACAATCTGCCGGTAAATTTCAGCAGAACTAAATTTTCTTGCGTTTAAAAATCAAATAACTGAGTGCACTTCGCAATCGATGGAAATACTGATCGAAATGCCGACAAACAAAGCAGTATAACCTAACAACCAACTCCGGCAGAGACGTGAAACGTTATGGCGGCTTAGTGAGTGATTGGCCAAGAGTGATCGATCTTGAACTGACGTCACTTGACAGCATACTGGAACACGATGAACAATGGGTTCTTTTTTTAAAAAAGAAACTCGTTTATGATTAAAAAGGAATTTATATGAAAATTTTCTTTATATTTTGATTCTTATTATTTAAGAAAGTATATAAGAGTAGAATATGAATTTGAAAATGTTTAATATTTTTCATGCAAAATTTAATTAATTATTTTTCTTTTACAAAAAAACAGAAATAATTAAACAAGTTTGTACCCTTAATATTTAATTTTTGTAGATACTTTTAATTAAAATAAAATTTATTTAAGTTTTATTTGAATGTTTTGATTAGTTTTTTATTCATTGCGTATTCAAGCATTAGAAACAAATTTTTTAATTAATTTTTTTCTATAAAAGTATGAAATATTTTTGCCTAAAATTCACAATACACTGTGATATAAAAACATTTTTGAATTCTTTTTTACCCGAATTTACTTCAATTTATTTTGAATATATATAATTATGTGTAAAATGCTTGTTCTAAGAAATTATTAAATCTACTTTATTTTTACTATCCGCTGA
>BMAW01082872.1:106642-119895 GCA_019974015.1 Nephila pilipes | reverse complement strand
TAAGCAATAATATGCGATTCTTTATCACTCTGCGTCACTTTCGGCCTGGTTCACTTTGAGATAAAGGATGTCTCTAATCTTTTGGCTACACATAGTATATGAATTGAGTTTCCAAATATCTTCTGATATATTTGTATTTTAAAAGCAAGTGCTTGTCACAGTTCACATTCTAAGCATATAAATTGAAATTAACCAGCATATTCGGAATGTTAGCTTGAAATACACTATTAAATATTTTGGAGAAATTTCATTTTTGTACGATATTGAGATGTCGTATATATGTAACAGCAATATATTCGTTAAATAATTTATCCTCCTCAGTCCCGGCGTCTCCACTCCCGGCGTACATTAAACAACACTTTCAAAAATACTGTCAAGTTAAATAAAAAGTACCCAAAATTAGTTAATTTTCTTCGCAATCGATGGTAGTTTTGAAAAAAAGAATGATTTTTAGTGAACATTTTTATTCGAAGCTCATTTATGGTAAAATGAAAATGGTGTTTTCCGAGAGAAAGAAAATTACACTCTTGCGCATTGCTAAGTGTTCATTTTTTTTTTATAGTAAAAATTTCTAAACACACTGTTAAATTCCGTAAACGTATTGTTTATATATAACATTACTAATTTCTCACTCAAATCTTCCAACTTCTTATTTAGAACGCTCTTATTTCAGTGTCGCCTATAGGAGACATTGGGCAATGGGGACATGGCTATCAAAATCACTTGATTTGAAAATATAATTATGACGTATATTTCAGCTCCGAATGATATTCTTTAACTGATAACTGATTGAACCAATTGTAGATATTTAAGGGATCCTCGAAAAAAATCTGTATCTTTCAAATAATGGAAAGAAACAGCCCTTAGTGAACACTGTAATTATGTATAATTCAAAATTTCCCAGAATTCGAGTGTATTAGAGAGGAAAAATTATAACTCCCGTATTCGCAGACAACATTTCTAGGAAATCGTGAGTTTTCAATAAGAAACAACTTAAAATTGAGAAATTATTTAATAGTATTAGCTTAAGAGAGGGAGGAAAAACAATAATAAATTTTGGAAAGTAAGGACTCTTCTGCAAACAGTTTGGACAGGAATATTTTGTGATTCAAATTTTACACTATGTTTACTATGCTAATTATTATGAATTACTTATTAAATTAATATTATTGAAATATTTTAAATTAACATGTTGATGTGACTTTGTTCCGATGTCTCCTCCAGGACACAATTTCTCAAAAATTAAAATTAAAATAAATTTTTTAACAATTTTTTAGTACTTTTTCATGCATTTAAAACCATTTGATAAATATTATTCTAAAATTTATGGCTAAGAGTAGCCTTGGGTCTGAGGAGATTATGACGCGTCCGTGAAAATGTTTCAGATGTGAATTAAAACCAAAATTGTGTCGTGATAAAAGCTTTCATATGTCATTTGGTTTATTAATTCTTCGTTTGCACTCTTCTAGATTTCTGTCGCTCTTACAATGCTTAATTCATTAATTTATTTTATTTATCGAATTCCTTCTCATTTAGAAATAATAAATTTCTTAAAAAATGTACGCTTAGAATAAGAAAATAATAGCAAATGTAAATATAAAATGAAGCACGAAAGTGCCTATAAAATAAAAATATGTAATTATATTTTTAAATAATTCTTTATATTATTTTAAATTAACGCGTGAAAAGATTTGGATTGAAAATTTGACTTTAAAAAAATAAGCAAGGGTCCCTCAGCATAAAAAAGGAAGAAAATGAATTGTAGTAGTATTTTTTCACGTTCTTTTTCAAAGTATCAAAATGACAAATGGGAACTATTTTCTGTGGATCTTGTTTCCAAAAATATCATCCATTTCCTCTCCCTCGAAGTGAGAGAAAAAAATCTACAAGATTTAAAAGAAACATATTGCATAGATTAAAGTAAAATGATTTTTGGAATTACTTGCATTAAGCAGCAGAAATGAAATGAGTAAAATTAAACATTGAAATAAGTCAGTCAGCTCTTGCACAAGTTTCACGTTTCAAAAGATTACATTCTTCAGAGGTTAATTAGTGTCAAAAAAAGAATCCAGATATCTCTCTTTAAAATTCCTTTTTTCCTTATTTTTTTCCCTTCAAAAGGTGGATAACCTCATCAATTATTATCGTTCTAGGGAAGTAAAATTGAGGCCAAGATATTTCTGCTTTTTTGGGTTCTGTTAGAGTTTAAGTAAAGTTCAAATACAATTAGAGCGGTGCTTTAAATATTAAAGTAATTTGAAATTGCAAAAGTTAAAATTACTCGTTCGTCTTTTTTTTTTTGGAAATCCTTTAAAAATAATCAACATAATAGAGCCAAAAAGAAATAAGTATAAGATATTTCCTAAAATTTTTTCAAGTTTATTTAATGGACTTGATTATTTTAAGAATTGCAATTTTTGATGTATCAGAACTTAAATAAATACTTATAGCAGGGATTATTATAGCAGATATCATTAACACATACGATATGAATGAAATTTTAAATATCTTATCTGAAACAGTAAGAAATAATCACCAGATAAACTATATATCCAAATGCTAGAGAACTAGATTGGAATAGTGGCGTTTCTTTCTACCAACTACGACGACACATGATAAAATGACTTTCCAATTAACCCGATGGGGAATACTTTTTTGCTTAGTTATTTGAGGCATTTCAAAATAAGACCGGGCGAATTTTCTTCGGACACAAAGACAGAGAGTTCAAATGACCATCATAGGGTGGAAAAATATCGCCCAAAAGAGGCAAGGCGCAAATATTAATGTCGAAAAATTATAAACTCGGCGAGAAAAGAAAGGGAGATATATTTTGTATCCTAATTTTCTCCTTTCATTTATAATACTGAAATAAATATCAACCATAGTTGAATAAAAGAAGAAAATGCTATGTTATATTTTTTCCATGATGTACATATTTCTGACGAAACAGAAACAACTGACTATTAAAAAAAGGATTCTTCACACTAATCACAGCGGCACTGAGACTCCTTCGTCTGCGAGGCGAAGGACCTTAGGTATTATGCGATTGTTTATTATTAAAGCAACACGAGGCTATTAGTTATCGGCAATTTGAGCCTCGGTCAAATGACGAGGGCGACACCTTAGTTGACACCACTCTCTCCAATCTTCATTACCATGGCAATGGGAGTATTTTGAACCTCAACCTGATTTAACGAGCATCAGCTTTGCTACATAACGAGTCTTTAGTGGCATCATGGCTCGAATCCACGATTCGACGAAAACAACGTCACCGCGAGTAACCATTGGTGGCCACAAAATGAAATATAGGAAGATCGAACTAGTGATCAGTGCATGGAAGTCGGATGACTTACCACAGTGCATGCTGGGCTGTACGTATTATGCGTCAGTGGTCATATTTTGATTCCCAAATATCCTGAAATTGCAATGAGACACCGCTGTAATAATGCGCTTAGTTGTATTTTTTCAATGTGCAGATGTAATGTATATAGCTTAACTTAGAAAAAGTTACGATTTCATACTTAAGCTGTCATAAAATATAATATATCAAAGATAAAGAATGGATTACGACTAATATTTTTGAATTCTCGTATCTACATTATATTTTCGAGACACAATATTTTGTTCTGCTATACCCATTTTGGGTCACCATCCTCAGTTCAAGAAGCGGCACACTAAATGATTGGTAAAGGAAACTATATATTTGTATATATTCATATATAAAATTGTGTTCTAACTACATCTGCAACTTAATGTTATTAGATACTTAAGATCCCACTTCTTACATAATTAATTTTTTCTTCCAGCCTTGAGGAATATGTTTCTGTAATATCAAAAATTCTGTGAAGTAATTTGCATTTGCTTAAACCCTAAAAATGATTCGGTTTAAATGATCAGCAAATTTATTTTAAACTTTGATATTTTATGCATTTGGAATTATATAATTAAAATAATTTTAATCGAAATTGGAAAATTCTATCAATTTTTTTTATTCACCCAAAAATGAATTAATAATAATATATATTTATCCCAATATAATCAAAATCCTTTTGTCTTAACTAATGCATTGGCGAATCTTCGAGACAAATACGAAATGTAATACCTTATTGTTTTTTTTTTTTATATAAAATTTGTTAACCGTGATAAAACAAATAATCATCATTAATAAATTTATATGAATTATTTATCTTCATCTCCGGGTTAGTGGAGTGGTCACAATCGCTAGCATATAGCCAACATTCTTTCAATTGAGTTCATGGGTTCGAGTCTTGGGGCCACTAAATACCCACCGTGAATCGGTTGCTGATTAATATTAAATCTTTCGAGACTCAATATACTGATATTGGCGTGATAGAAATTTGGAGATGGAAGATTGTCTTCGTCCCTTGTCCAAAATTACGAGGCCGTCATCAGTAGTCCTAACCTAAAAAACGAATTAAAAATAATACCGGAAACCTACAGAAGACAAAGAGGAAATTTCATAATAATAAAATCTTTAGAAAGCTTCTGAGACACAGTGACTACTTCCATCATACCGAGGTATTTGCAAATAATTGAACTCTTGTATTTGTCTCAAAGCTTTCTCACCAACAAGGATCATGGTCTCGAACTCGAGGCCGGGGTGATTTTCGTCGAGACGTGAGTTCGAGCCTTCATGCCATTTTAGATCCCCGTATAGCCGAAGCTGATGCACGTTAAATCGGTCGAGATTCAAAGTCCGCTATTTGGCATGATGCGGAAGTTAGGAGAGTAAGGTATCAACTCAGGTGCCGTTTACGTTGTTTAACGTTAGTTCAAAATTACAAAGTCCTTCGCCAATAGTCCTCCTTGGCGTTCCCCCTATTCATCTGACCATAAAATTTCATTTTCTTAAGTATCAAATTTGGAGGCGGCATAATCCAAACTTTTTTCACCTAATTAATAATATTCCATTTGATTCAAATACCTCATTGAACTGTTCGTCCTGAAAAACGAATTCTTTTTCTTAACAAATTTTCGGGACCCTCCGAGTGGGAGATTTACACCGACGGATCAAGGATCGGGTCCGAAACTGGATTCGCCGTGTGTGTCTTCCACGGGGGTGTCCTAAACAGAGTCTACATGTTCAAACTGAATTTTTATAATTCATTTTTTCAGGCCGAACTTTCAGCAATCGGATTTGCCGTTTTGTGGGCCGTCTCTCATAACTTTAAAGTTTCTGTTTACTCCGACAGTTTATCCTCTATATTGCTACTGCAGAGTACTAGAAATAAATCGGCTTTTATCAATACCATTAGAGAAAAATTAACAACTTATTCTAATTTTTACAACTTACACTGGGTTCGGGCCCACGTCAGAGATTATTGTAACGAAATTGCCGATTTCTTTGCAAAGCTCGCTATCACTTATGGTGAGAAAATGAATGTCCCTGCCCCTCAGTCTCATATAGTTATGACCTTAAAAAATAAGCTTCTTTCTGACTGGGAGGTCTGGTGGTCAACTTGTAATACTGGTATTCGGGTTTAATCATATATTCCTAGACCAAATTTGAGTTTTTATACAAATTCTAGTTTTATTACCCGCTTCTTAACCGGTCATGGTCCCTTCATTTCTTATTAAAATCGTTTTAATTTAAAAAGTACAAATTTATGTCTCTGTGGCTCTGTTGGAGATGCTGAGCACTACGTTTTCTCTTGCCCTTTTACCAGAGATTTTCATTTAAAATGTTCTGTTATTGAAGCGAAACTTATTTGGCTGAGGTCCGTGTGTGAAAATCCCTACTTACATTCTAAGCTTAAATCCTGTATACTTACGGCTCGTAAAATTACCCAACAAATTTATTAATTTTTTCAAACTTTTATTATATTTCTCAATATTTTTATCATCCCTTACCATGTAGCTATAATTGTATGTCTTGTATATATGTTCCCACCTTTGCCTAATACTTAATTTTTGTTTACGAGTTTGTGGACGTTTTTGTATTGTGCTATTTAACCTGTTGTGTATCTTATTTCTGTGAGAAAATTTCAACTGTTTCTTGTGTTTCTGTCATGTATATTTTTTGTTGTGCAAATACCTTGTATATTTTGTTTAACCTTTATTTCAAAATTATGTAAATCTTATGCTATTTTGTCAATAAATGCTGAGTGCGGGTGTGATTATTTCCCGGAGGTCCGGTTTGCAGCTCTAAACCCTTTGGGTGAGCTCGGTCCCCTTGGGTACTCTGCCAATAGTCCTCGTGTTGCTTCTAAAGTGACGTTTGTAATACCAACCAACAAAGGGTCATGATTATCCACTGTTCAATTGAAGGTGTGACATTCCTTAAAAAGGTAGATTAATCAATTAATTCAAAACTGAAACATGATAGAACAGCTTCAAGAATTGTGAGATATTTTATAGCTAATCACACACAAGAGCTTAACTGTCAGAGTTATTTCTAAAACTTCATAAGCTGTTTTCCGTATCATCTACAATTACGATTATCGCTGATTAAATTACGAATTTGACTTTTTCTCGATGATTATACCGGGGAATAGATATTTCATGACATTCGTTAGGCATTCACTTTTACTTCTTTGGGCGTTTATTTTTCAGGTTCATAAAATTTTGAAAGGAAGAATTATAATTAAATTTCTCCTCAAGTGTTCTCATTTCATAACTTCTAAATTTAATATTTGGTGTGTTGTTTGAAAATAAAGTCTAGCATTTTTTAATTATTAAAATCCCATAAATGAAATGCTTGCTTAAATGTTTTCAATTAAGATGATACTACATCTTCCTTCTAATGTAAAATTCCTAAAACCGCTGACTAAAACATTTTATTTATAAAACGAGATACACGAGAAGAAAAATAGTTCGAAATAAATTAACTTGGCTCACGGCGAGAGAGAGAGAGAAAGAAATTGTGGCGATGGAAGCAACGTTAGTTGTTTCTTCGAAAAATGAATTTGCCTCCAAAAGAGATGAAAGAGAAAAAGACGCCAAGAAAATAATTATTTTATGTAGACGAGCTTATTGTGCCTCGACAGAACAAATGAATTTTGAGTAGAGTGCTTTGACATTGCCTTAGGAATATAGCTATTTATCCAATAAAGATGGACATGCAAGTAGTTTCTGAAGGTTTCTGTTGCAAAAAACAAAGGATCAAAGTTGATTCAAAAAGATACAGACAGCGCAATTTAGATCGCTGATCTGGGGGAAATATTGTCATTTTAATTACAGTAGGACTTCATTAACTAGTGGTTCTTTAACTCTCCGTTTTAATATTGCTTTTTTTTTCATCATAATAAGATTAACCTTTTTTTTCAGATGACGCCAGGTATTTTTCTAATACCGGGGGATAAAATGCCATGGAGTTCCTATTCGCAATGTGGTTACA
This sequence comes from Nephila pilipes, assembly GCA_019974015.1. Taxonomy (NCBI): domain Eukaryota; kingdom Metazoa; phylum Arthropoda; class Arachnida; order Araneae; family Nephilidae; genus Nephila; species Nephila pilipes. Next base: position 112,538 of record BMAW01082872.1, on the reverse strand, counting down.
GTAGCCTGTGGTCATGGTAGCGAACTCATGGCCGGCGATGTTTGCGTCGTGTCAGAGGTTCAAACCCTGATATCAGTAGAGACCGAACGTGTATCGGAATAGATGCTCATTAAAATTGTCAAAGCCCAAAGTTCTTGAAAGCGTGGTATGGAAGTTTGGAGAGGGGGTGCCAAATTTGGTATCTACCTCGTTACTTGACCTAAGTTTAAAATGACGATGTCCGTCGCCAATAGCCCTCGTGTTGCTTGTAAGAGTGAAGTTAATAATCAAACAGTCAATATGACTTGAAGTTGCCGTCTTATACTGTAATGAGAGAAATTAGAAACATGAGAAAAAGAAATAAGTCAAATGGGACTTAAAGTAACAGAACAGAAGCGCAGGGGTGGGATGGGAATCTTACAAAACCTAAACTTACAATTGCATAAAAAGATAGAAAATAAAAATACTATGAAACGGAGATGAACAAAAAGTTACCTTTGAGAGTCATTCTTTCAACTTTGGGTATGTGAAAGGGTTGACCATTTTAATACTTTTTATCTATTTTTTTGCATTTGAATGTTTGGAATAGATACAAAAATTAGTATTTTTTTGGAAAGTGAAATGTTGTAGTTTAGAATTTTTTTTGTATGATACTATTTTAAAGATCTCCAGATTAGTTAGATTAATTATGATTCAGATATTTTTTATTGTTCAAAATTAGAAACAATAAAGATTTTACTTTTGAACAAGAACATTCTGTAATAGTTAAAAAAGATGTTGAAAAAGTGTAAACATAACACAAAATCTTTATATCGAAACGTACGAATTTATATTATTCCACTATTTATAGTAATACGGTAAATCTCAGCTTATTTAATTCATGATTAAGTAACTATGGATCTCGAGATAACTGCGAGTTAAAGGGGACCTATTGTTGTTTATAAATAACTTTCAGACTTGAAGATATCTTTAATGTTACATGATTGTTCAAAATACTTGGTTTTGACAAAAAATATCGTGGATAATGGGGGAGTATTGTGTTTCTGTTTGCTAAACGCCGACATAAAAATGACACTGATTCATAGGTTTGTTTTGTTTTGGTAGCCCTTTATTGCCAAATTAGAATTTCAAGTCGTGTTGTCTGTCCTTATTTTGCGTGGAGTTGTCACTTTATGAAATATGGTTTCATCATATGCCAGAAATCAATCAACCAATATAAAAATGGGTAGCTTCTTGTAAATAAGTTTTAATCAAGGTTTAGAGGGTCTCACCCGGAAAAATGATGGCGACATTTTTAGGGATGTAAATAACATCATACTCTTGGGCTTCTAAGAAAATGGAAAACCGATCAATGGAGAATACTATTGTGATTTATTCCATTCCTATTTCTCATTCCTATGAAGGGTACATTTTGAATCGTCCACGAATAAATCATGTTGATACCTTTGTGTAAATGTCCATGAATCCACATGTTTGGTTCTAGGATTTCATTAACGAGTTTTGCAACACATTTAAGTATTTTTGCAATGTTATCTATAATACAGTGTCACTTCACTCACTTATACTTTTACATACATGCTGTAAGTAGCCTAGTGGTCATAGTCACTACCAACGTTATGTGTGTCCTATCTTGGGTTCGAATCATTATGCGAGTACCACTAAAGACTCACTGTGTAGTGGAGCTGACGCACTTTAATTCTGTCGTGGTCCGAAGTCTTCCCAATGGCATGATGTAGTAGGTTGGAAAGGGAGGTGTCAGCACAGGTGTTCTTTTCATCATTTGACCGAGGCTCAAAATTCCGAAATCCATTCCCAATATCCTTTGCATTGCTTCTAAGTGTACAGTTATAAACCATCCATTCCTCCATTAATCCATCCATCAATCAAAGGCATTTAGATGCATATATTTTCTATATAATGTTTCACATGCAAATGATCATTATTTCCTTTTTGTGAAAATATTTTCTTTAGCCATTAGATAAACAGTTTTCTAGTAATCAAAACTTTGCTAAATAACATGTAATTACTTAAAAATGATCGCTGGGATACTATTATTTTAAATTGAAGCTGAGATAATCTTTAACACTTTAACATTAGAAGATAGAAGGATTTTCAGGTCAATACAGCATAACAAAATCTGAAATAAGTAAAACTAATTTGCCCCTGAGAAATGTTTGATAGATTTAATTCCGAATGAAGAAGTGGCTCAGATTAATGAAGAAACGCATTGTGCGCAAATATGATTATAAATGATTATTCCAGTTACAAGAACAGAATGAATAGCTTGGTTTTTCTTTGCATTCTAATTTGTATCGCAATATTCGTCTCTCGTTAGAATTACAAATTGCTAGGAAAATTTCTTTATACTCATATTCATTTCTCATGAACATTAATTTAGCTTGTTTCGCAAGATTAGTTTTAAATTAGGAGAACGATATATATTTTCAGTAAATGCATCAAAATAATTCATGGAAGCTATGGTCTTATCTTTTAATGAGCATATTTTCTCATTTATCACGTTTCATATAACTCCTAATATGAATATGTTCTCTAGAGCAAAGATAATTTGTTCATCTATTAAAGAGAAAGATATTATTCGTGAAATTGGAGTCGGAATTTTTTAGATTCAATTTAAAATAGCACATTTTAATCAACCGAAAACTCTATAATTTTATCACTGTAATGTTTAATGTAACTTTTACAACAATTTTAACGGACGATTTTGGTTTTTTAAAAGTGTAATTGGAGATTTTGAAAAAAAAAAAAAAAAGATAATTATTGATTTTACTGTTATTCTATCGGTTTCAGAATGTTATAGGATAATTAAGAGTTTCGTTTAATTGAAAATATATTTTAAGATGATATTTTTAATAAATGAATTATTTACTTGTTTGATGTGTATTTATCAGGTTGATTCTAATTACGTTTTGTATAAATTATCACATAATTTATGTCCTTATTCTATTATACTGGCTAATTCGAAGGAATGTTCCTTCTAAAAAGATTTATATGTTTAAAATTTTCTAAGTTTTCACTTACATTTCCATAAAAAAATACTTTATCACAGAAGTAGTGTAACCCCTCCTTTTATGAAATCAAGATCCTCAAATATGAATGAATTATTTCATTAAATCAAATGAGATTGGTAGATTTCTAAGCTTTAAGACATACAGTATTTGTTGCTGGAACAATTGAATTAATTAGAAGAATTAAAATTACGAAATCAATGATCTTTTTCAAATTCCCTATTCTCTAAGTTTCTACTTTTCACTTGAATAGCTTCCAATATCCACTTTATTTTAAATCGTTATCATACACCATTTACGAAGCTTGAAAATTTCGAAAACAGTAAAATTTGCAAGGAAAAAAGTATTGCAAAAAGTTAGTGTTTGGTGAAGCGAAAAAGGAAAGTTAGTTGTACTATCATTGAAAAGAAATATTTTTACATTTAATTTCCTGAAAAATGGACCGAGAAACATTTTCTTATTATTTTGGTTTCGTTCAAATTAATCCAATAAGAAATTATTAGCGATAAAACAATTGGTTTTTATTTCGGTTCGAAAAGATGACATTTGGACTTTTTTAGCTTTTGTTCGTATATCAATTTTCAAGCGTCATTTAAAAAGATTGTCTTTTTGTGATTTATTTTGATACAAGTATTTTACTATCGTATGATTTAATTGAATAATTTATCGTGGAACGTATTTCCTGCATTTTTATACTTATTCAATGTTGCAGAATTGTTTGTTTTTAATTTTGAACTTAAAGTTGTCACCATCACATTTACATTGATACGAAGAAAGTTATATTTCAAATATTTATTAAAGTTCTTACCCAGTGGGAATCACATGCTGCATTTATTATATTCTGTTTTTTTTGCTTATAAAAGCATTTTATTTTACTTTTCTCTAAACAGTTCATGACTTTTAAAGTTGGTTTAAAAACAGATACTTTTTTACACATATTATTTCGTAGCTGTAGGTGTCTAGTGATCGAAGTTGTGAGCTCGTAAGAAACATTGTGCCTGTCCAATTGTGGGTAAAAGTCCTGATGCTAATAAGGATCCGCTGTGTAGCTGGCAGATACACTTTAAATCGTCTAAAGCTACAAATCTTCTTCTGAGTGTAGAGTGGATGCATGTAGATGAAGGTGGCAGTCAAATGTCGTGATCGTAACCAAGGTTTAAAATTAAGAGGTCCTCCGTCAATATTCCTTGCGTTTCTTCTAAGTTTGACGTTAATAAACGATTAATAAAAAATCCCACATTATTTCTTTTATACAATAGTTACCTTGATATGTTCTTAAATACTGAACAATTTTCTGCAATGGAAATTATTTATGATAAGAAAGTGATCTACATACTATATTCCTTCAGTTACTAACATATATTTAGTTTCCTAAGTTTATTTATATTATATATTTTTTGTTATAATTTTTTTACTTCAATCAGCATATAGAGCCACAAATAAAAAAAAAATCCATATATTGAGAGTTTTTCAAAGAATCGTTTCAAATATATCGTATTTTTTATTTTGCAATTCATTGTTAATTCGATTTTGTTACTAAGTGTTAATTTATCATAAAATTCCTTTTATCTTGAAGGTGATTTTAATCTATGAATGATTTGAACAACTAGCTTAGACTGAATTCAAACAAAAAAATGAATTCAACGACATTATGAATTAAAACCGATTTTCAACAAATTCCATTCTTTTTCTTTTAGAATGTTGAGATATTGAGAAATATTTTGCCCACCCAATGTTGTAGTTGCGAAAGCGTTGTGGTCATGGTGGGAACTTGCGGCTGATGTTTTTTTCTGTCGAGGCGCTGGTTCTCCTGATGTCACTAATATCCCGCCGTGTAGCGGAGATAATGCACGTGAAATCCGAGGTCGTCCTTCCGTAGGCATGAAAGGGAGGTAACAAGTATGGTGTTATCCTCGTTACTTGATCGAAGTTCAAAATTGTCAGGTCTGTGGCTAATTGCTGTCGTCTTGCCTGTAAGTACGACGTTATAGAAAATCAATCCATCTTACGTTTCAGCCTTTGTATCCTAAATTTCAATATGACAATGCCTCTGTTCATATGATGTGTTGAAACATGGTTGCATGGTCCTGATGATGAAGAGGAACATCCCACGTGTTGGCCTCAGCTTCCTGATCTCAATGTAATTGAGATTTTATGGGATTTTTAGAGAACAATGTCCTTTCCCGTTTTTCTCATCCACGTACATTATCAGAACTCGAGACTTCGATTCCTCTTCACAAGGAATGGCTAGAATTTCGCTTGAACTTTAAGAAAAATCTTTACATATTAACTCTACGATGATGGAAAGGCTTAATTAAGGCAAGAGCGACCCAATCCTTATTAAATTTCTTTCTTTCATAGGTGTTTCTATATTTTTTTCCAATGCCTGTAATTAAAAATAACAAGCGATTCAATAAAAACGAATGCGACAAAGATATCCCTAACATTGATATTATGTTTTCAAACAACGCATTTGAAAAGATAAGGGAGTGTTTATTTTATGTTAGAATTATTTTCCTTATATCATCTTTCTCAATTATTATTACTCAAGCTTTCCGGTACGTTCTCTTTCATGTCTTACTTAATTAAGGCAAAAAAAAATCTAGAAACTATTGTTTTGTTCGAACGACGAGCTCATGATTAGTTTTCGTGGCATTTATTTAATCCAGGGAGATGTTATATGTTTTTAAAGAGTCCCAATCAGTTCAATCGGGTTACATCTAAAAGTACTTACATTTGACAGAAAGGCTTTGACAGAGAAAATTATTTTATTTCAGGTTTCGACGAAACATCTAATAGAGTAATCGCAATCTGCTCAAGGAATTGGATCACGTTTCGAGTGGTAAGAAAGTTCTCGAACTGGTCTTCCGTTAATTACTCCCGGAAATGAA